>MJUT01053183.1:1083856-1133666 GCA_002080005.1 Gigantidas platifrons
TTTTTTTTTTTTTTCAACAATATATTTTTATTCAAAATGCTTGTTACATTCTTACTTCAAAAGCCCAAGCTACTTATGAAGTATTTCATATGAATATTTTCTTATATAATTAAAATAATTTCAAATAATATAATATAACTGATGAGAATCAGACTTTAATTGAATATACCTATAAATATGTACCTACAACCACACACATACATCCATACATATACACACATACATATGCATGCATACATATACATATACATATATATAATGCATATATATTACATTTCAATATTTTTCCTTATTTTTGTTAACAGTTTACTATTGTGGAGTTTTTGCAATTGGCTTAATCTCGTAATATATTCTCTCACAAATAAAGAATATATGCTTACTGGTTTAGTCTTTTGTTCAGATACATAATATGCTTTGTATATAGAGAATCCTAAAATTGTTAAAAAATAGTTGAAATCAAAATAATCTTTATCAAATATCTTATACCCAAAAACAATATGTTTTAATGTGACAAAATTTTCTATATTAGATTTTTTCAATATTTGTTGTATTTTCACCCAAAATTTTTTCAGATAGGGACAAGAAATAAAGTAATGTAGATAGTCTTCATCTTGACGGCAAAAATTGCATTGGCTATTATTAGCAATTCTCCATTTCATTAATAGTTTCTTTGTAGGAATTATATATTGCAATAATTTCCATCTGAATATTTTTAGCTTATTTTCTTCTACATAATGAAAAATGAAAGAGTAAAGCTGACTCATGTTTGGTTTTTCATTTATAGACAAGTACATTAACCATGTATTTATTCCTATTGGTTTCACAAATTTTACATTAATATATTCATTATAAAAATATTTGTTGGATAGTTGTGATGAGTCTATACATTTTCCATTTACTATAAACTTATCTTTTTGGAAATTTACCACACTTTTAATAGAGTTTTCAGCCTGTAATGTAAGATACCATTCATTAGGTATCGCTTTTTTTAGACAGATAAATTCAGATATCCAATTATTCTTGTATCTTAATTTATCTAAAATTAAATTCTGACTTATTTCCCCGTTTTCATTTAAAATATCATTGATATAAATTAAATCACTAAATTAAAGCAAAATTTATTAAATGGTTGTTTATTGTGTTTATAGATCAATTGATATATCTGAAGTTTAAATTATGATTTCATTAAAAATTTTGAGGTTTGAATGATCAAACATTTTAGCACTCTCCTTAAATAATTCAATTCATACGATTTTTTTCTATCAACACGTTCAGGAACTACATGTATTCTAAATTTCTAAAGAGTTTTTTTTAAACAGGATATTAATGATTTCAGTTGACATATTTTTTTAACTATAACTATAAGTTCAAAGTATTCCTTCAAAAACATATTCTTACCATTATAAGCTTATGGAAAGTATACAAATTAAACCTTTAATTGTTGTTAAACCTAAGAGAGCAATTTTCCACTTCATGGTGAGCGAGACCAAGTTACTTACTTGATGAGTGAGTGATTGTTGTTTAATGACAACTCAGCAATTTTTCAGCCATATCATGGCAAGAACAAGTTAATCTTCAATGAGATGATGATGAGGTTCACTTTGTACTAGACCAACACGCTTAGTTGGATTTTAATAGTGCAGCTCACTGAAACAACAGCTCACAGATAAACATGTTACCCCACTCCGACACATTATCCTGATTCTTAGCCAACCAGTCTTTGACTTCACCTGATCTGAGCTCACCCATGATCTACCACACTCGAGTCGAGTACAATAACCATTACACAGTCCGTCAGTGACCACCGATTCGGTTCTGTTTGGTGAGATAATGATGAAATCTGTTTTGTACTAGACCAACATGTGCACACTTAGTTCAATTTAGCTAGAGCTAGCTCACTAACAATAGTTCAAAGTTCTACTTGGACACAATAACATGACTCTGAGCCGACCACGGTTTTTATTATTACTCTATGGTGCATGCTTAGCGGAGAACCAACAAATACCAATTTAACAGTCATTGGTTTGAACCGACATGGGATCAAATCCATGCACAACCACATTTGAAGAAAGCATGCAAACCATGACACGACTGAAGCAGTTTGAGTAATGATATACAAATGTACATTATTAACTATAATGACAGTCTAAGTTAAACTTTTGACCCTCAAGACTCATATCACAGAGTTCCTAGTGCCTTCTTTTGTACTAGATTTAATCTCCATTTGAAAAGAATATTTAAAGCCAATTACAATTGCATTTCCATACCTCGTCTGACCATGATTTGGAATTAAAATCATAATATTAGTGGTGATAGGCACTGATTGCATAGGAAGTTATACAATCACAACTGTCCCCTGATCAACTAAGAAATTATGCAATTTTAATCTGTATCAAGAATGAGAAAAATAGTTTTATTTTACTGTTCTTTATGTTTTGCCCATTCAGATTTGACCATTTTCTTGGTTTCAGAGACACACATATTTTGAAATTATTTCTCCCATCTGACATTATATACATAGATTTAGATAAACTATTAATGAATTTAATCTACATGTATGTTCTTTTATAAAAATGAAAATTGTAAGTAATGAGGGAAGAATAATCTAAAGCAACCAAAAAAAATATGATAAATAAAACACTTAAAAATGTTCCTATAGCGATGCACAACTGTTAACTCCTACTCCAAACAATTATAGGATGTTAAAATGTAATTTTAAAACATTTACATTTTACTTTTGGCAATATACAGATTATAATCTCTTTTTTAAAAGTGTCAAAATACATGACCTGTATGTGTCTAAATATACGACCTCTGACTCTTAAATGTCAGAAGTAGTTTAATTCTGGAACACTAAATAAAGACTTACATGTAGAGTTTACCACCCATATATCTATTCTGTTTTGATTAAATCCATGAAAAATGGTGTAAGTTATTTGTATGACTTTCCTCAAGTTATGAATGAATTTGTGTAATGTTCTGTTAATTATTTTTCATATCAAGTGCACAATACCATATACACATTTAAACATGTCTTGCCAAAAACTTTTTAATCATGCTGAACAATTTCAGTGTTATATTATAAGCTCATATTGAACCTAATATGTAGATTGACCGTAATAGGTTTAATTTTGGCAAATATTAAATGTTATACTCTCAATATTATTATGAATTTAATAAGAGTAAATATGTAATACTGACTGCATGTAAGAAATCAAAGTTTCAATTAATTTAAAAAAAGAAGAGGTTCATTCAGGGATTTTTAATTAATATCCATAATGGGTTTATATAAAGTCTACAGAACAGATCTAGAGACAAAACAAATGTGCAGTGTTTAAATTATTTATAGAATTTGTACAATTGTTATTTTAAAACATGCATAAACTTGAATTTCATACCTGTATGATTTAATGAATGATTTAAAGATTGTTTATGACTTGTTCTTGCAATTAGTATTTTAACATTTAAATTAAAGATGATTTCAAAAGTAAAAAAAAATATGAGTAAAAATAATAAAATTTGTTAAAATATTTATTTCCTTTTTTGTAAAGCACATGTACAGTATATTTATTAATAATAATATTATCATCTGAACCGACAGTCGTGGTATTGTGTGAAGATGAACAATTATGCACTCCCAAAATTAAAGATACTAATGAATTAAATTAAATACTAGACAACGGTAGTGTAACTGAAAAAAAACGTATCTTTTCACGATGACGGACAGGTAATAACCAAGGTAACGGCGTCGTATACCTGGAAACCGATTTTTCCGGATACAGTTTATCTCTTCTTCAATCAAGACAGTGCGTCTTAGTTTCATAAAGAAATTAATAAAAGAGTGACCGGTTCTTCTTTAGTTCATTAAATAAACAATTAATGTCTCACCTGTAATTACCTAAACATCAAATATACCACATTTTTTTTAGAGAAGGTAAACAATGCCTTATTTTATAAACGTCTTTCCGGTTGTGTTATATATTTTACAGATTTTGAAACGAAACGAAATGTAGAGTTTGTTTTACCGGTAATTTAAAGCGATAATACATATCTTTTTTATTGCAGACTTACGTTTTAAATTTAATTCTCCTTGATTTTTAACATTAATGGACAATTCTACAAATAATTTCAATGGTGTCATTAATATATTTTCTTCTTTAATAAACTGTATGCCCAATCACCTTTACCATGTTTGTCAGTTTCTCTAGGTTCCATAGAGAACTAGCTACCAACAGCCGTACGCGTGTTCAAGGTTTTACCATTGGTGAAATTGAAACCAACCATTGGCTACAACTGGTTACATTTGGTAGCTATCAGTCACCAAGGGCAACAATTTGCAGCATTTATTTGCAACAAAACCTTGAACGGACATTGGTAATAAATGGTAGCAAATTTGCCGGTGGTAACCATTTGTGAAATATGGTTTCAAAATGCTACCATTGGCATCTCTTTGTTTTTAATCATGGCTGATATGAATTATAATTGTTAGAGCAATCTGTTCTAGTATACAAACACAGAACCTACAGCAGCATGCTTTGGTTTCTGAACACTGCATAACCGCATCAATAATTCTACCGTGATATCCTTCTCACAGGCACTTGGGTCCATGATATTTTCTTCTTCTTCAATTTTATCAATAAAATGTGCATCTACAACGTATATGAACCCGTTTGACATGCTTCGTTGTGAAATAAACGCCTTTAAGTTTATGAACTATACCCCATTTTCCTAATATCTACTACATGTATATAGTAGATAATAGGAAAATGGGATATAGTTAATAAAGGCGTTTATTTCACAGCGAAGCATGTCAAACGGGTTCATATACGTTGTAGATGCACATTTTATTGATAAAATTGAAGAAGAAGAATATATCCTGGACCCAAGTGCCTGTGATCCTTCTATACTAGAGACGCGAAATAACAAGAGTTAACAGATATTATAAAGATGTCGTACCTAGATCTATGCCTGACGAATTTCGAAGTCATTTAAGATTGTTAAGAGAATATATTTTCATGACTCTTGACTAGGTTGGTGTTATCACTTTAGCAAATTTCCATGTAATGCATATGCAATTTTTGTATGTAATTTCATTCAAAAGAAGAAAAATAGTCCAAAAAATATGTGTATACGGTCCAGTATCAGTTCCCAAGAACCCTAAATTATGCTTTCTTTGTTACTTCATATGATCATATCACATGCATTTATCTGGGGGAAACTTTTCAGCTCTAGATATCAGCATGTACATTTGTATATAAATAATAATAATTTACTTTAATCATAATGCACATACTGACTCTGATTTATTGTAAATCTTATAAAATTATTGATTCTGATTTATTGTCAAATCTTCTATAATCCACCCTTTCTGTTCTTGTGACTATGGCCATTTTGCTTTGAAGTTTGAAGTCACATGCACAGGGACTTGCTCCCGGTGAATAAAAAGATCGACTATCCACATATATACAGTCTAGTGTATATATGTGGATAGTCGATCTTTTTATTCACCTGGAGCAAGTCCCTGTGATCGATAGCCGTCCTGGCAGACTTTTCTTATACTTCTTCTTAAGTTCACTCAAACAGCAGTTCCTATGATTGATTGATTTTTGCTGTTTAACGCCACTTTCAGCTATATCATGGCGACCAGTTTTAGTGGTGGAAGAAGCCGGAGAGAACCACTGACCATGGGCAAGCAACTGGTAAACTTTATCACTTGCGGCTGCGAGTCGAGTCCACCCTTTTTTGTAAATTACAAAGGCGGGTGCGAACCCACGCCATATTGGTGATAGGCTTGTATGAGTTGTTAGGTAATTCAACTACCTAACTCATTGAGCCACCCGGGCCCTTATTTTATTTGGAATGAAGCATGCATTTGTACTTATGGAAATCAGATTTATCTCGTATAAATCACAGGGACTTGCTCCCGGTGAATAAAAAGATCGACTATCCACATATATACACTAGACTGTATATATGTGGATAGTCGATCTTTTCATTCACCGGGAGCAAGTCCCTGTGTATAAATGAAAACCGAGATTCAATGATGTTCAACCCTAGATACGATAACGTAACCCTCATTCCGCTTGTGCTCCATTTAGGACAAGCGGAATGAGGGTTACGTTATCGTATCTATTTCAACCCTTAATTCCAAAAATGTCAAAAATGCAATAATTATTGCGATATGCAGATTCAAATTTACAGAAATTTGGGTCCAGGGTCTACAAGGTTTAAAAAAAAACCTTGTCACACATTTAAAGTAGGCTGCTATCTGGAATTTTTTTTTTAAATCGGGCATTGAATTGCAATTTTATTTTGCATCCAGGAGCATCTGATAAAACATTTTATGTAACTGCAAAAAATATTTAGTAGATGTAGAATAAGTAGAAAGTTAGAATTCATTTTGTTTATCAATTGTTCCACACCACAGCTATATATTGCTATTTTGGTTTCAGAAAAGTATGTTTGTTATAGGTGTTTTTGTAAAACAAAAAAGGCGAAACATGTTTACAAGGGAAAGTTGATCACGTGTAAAACAGCAAGTGTGGACACAGTATGTTGCTTGACACAGTGCATACCTAACTTGCTGGACACAGTAATAAGCTGGGAACAGTAATTTGTTGGACCAATTGTATTTTGGACATCTGTTTAGCCAGTTCAAGTGTTAATATGCCTTCCAAATAGGTGAAAATGTTCCCCCTTCTTGAAATGAAATTGCATTTTTTTTCATGGTCCATCAAGATGATCATTTTGCAACAACAAAAAATGCATTAAAATTGGATGAAAATAAAAAAAAGTTTAAAATGTGGAATTTGGCTTTTGTTGACTCATTTGCATCGAGTGTATCTCCAAAATCTTTTAGAGAAAGAGGAAATCTGTTGTAATACCACTGAAAGCTGTCAGTTCAATAAATTCAAAGAAAAAAACCCCATCAAAATTGGACCAAAAACAAATATGCAAAATGTCAGAACTCGGATCCCTCTTAGAAATAAAATACCAAAAAAACACTTTTCATTGCTCATTAATAACCCATAAAGATGACCATTTTGCAAATAAAATACATTAAAATTGGATGAAAAAAAAAAGTTAATTTTTTTTTATTTCCCCTTTTATTATATCTGTGGTAGTTACATTATGATGCTATGTATATTTCTGAAAGAGATTTTCCTAAGGAATTCATAAAACAAAATATCCCATGAAAATGACATGAAAAATACTGCACACTTGCTGAAGAAGCAGCAAATAAAAATTCTAGTCTGGCTTGACCTGATAGGGCTCAAACCTTAGAACTACCACTCAAGTGATTGTTGTTTAATGCCAAATGAGCAATTTTTCAGCTATATTGTGGTGGAGAACCATTTTGATGAAATTATGATGTCTGCTTTGTACTAGACCAACACCCATAGTTGAATTTTTATTGTTAGCTCACTGAAACAACAGTCTGTGGGTAGACATGTTGCTCCACTCTAACACACTATTCTAATTCTGAGCCAACCAGTCTTTGCTCTTGCTCCTAATATGGTTGTACAAGAAGAGTTTGAAGATACCAAAGGGGTAATCAAAATCAGTAAATCAAAGGCCAGACAACACAATGGCCAAAAGAAAAAGTCCAATAGACAAAGATCCACAAAACTAAAGATCTCTGGTGCTCCGGAAGGGTAAACAGTTCCTGCTCCATTAGTGGTACTCCTCGTGTTAATCCAGATACAAACCTGGTGCTGTGATAAGTCATGAATGAAGAAATGACTGGGAAGTGTTTATGACAAGTGGAACACATCGGTGGTCATTTGTGACGCAGACATTCCATAATGGTCAATCAAGTCATGATGGCGACCTTAAGACTCTCTTCGAAGTAGGAATATATTAACTAACATTGTATTCCCTGGTCTAAGTTGAAACAATAATTTGTTCCCATTCTGTTTTAAACATTATTACAATTTACATTCATGTGAAACTGGTCAAAATTATCTCCTTACCTTAAAATAGTATTTTTTTGAATAACTAAAATTAATAAATAGAAATTTTTACAGATGAAGATTGACTTTTTTATATTGGTAATATAAAATAAATTTATACATTTGAAACATTATGAATGTACATGTATAATAAATATATCTCAAGTGATTTCTGGTTTTATTTTCAACAATTGAAATCAGAATCAGACAATTTGTTTTCATCAGTATATCTATATATCAGCTAGAAGATCTTACTGTGACTGTGAAATGTAGAACAGCAATAAAAGTGATGTTCATTTACTTTAATTTATATTAATTATATTTAAGTGTGGACATTCTCTTATGTACATTTTCTAACTAGAGTTATCTTTCTTTGTTTCAGTTCTTATACTTTTTTTGTTCATGTTTAATTCATTAAAACACATACATGTGAACCTTCCGGCGGGAGCATTATTCTCCCGATTTTGAGGGTCCCTTTCGTCTCTCCCGTCAACTTTCAAAATCTTCCGCCCATGAAAAAAATCAAGTACAAAAAAATCTTGCCCTACAATGTACATTTTGCGATCAATATTTCTGGAAATTCCCCATTTGGAACCCCCATGCTGACGAAAAACACGAATGATATCCGGTTATTGATCTGTTTGACACCTTTACAGGTAAACCGTGACATGATGGTGATTAATTAAGGTGTTGATGATTATACAATTATCCACTGATTGACAGTTAATTGGGTATAAGGAAGTGTGTTTGTGGCACACGCTTAGATGATTAGAAGTGGGATAGCGGCAATTAAAAATAGTTATAAAGTGACAAAATAAACGTTGTGCAGACACGAGTCGATCAACCTTTGATGCCGAGAAAACTTCTTATTTTGATCAAACAAGCAATGAATTCATCTCGGATTGAGTTGTTATGGCTTGTTTGGGACCAAAGCTGATCAAAGTATTTTTGACTTTCACTTGCTGTGATTATATCTGTGACTTTTTAAGGGTAATTCTGTGACTATATGTGATGAATAGTGACTTTTTAATTTTAGTGATCTATGACTTTATTGTTCAGAACATTCTGCCTTCATTGTTATTGCTTTGTTATAACCTTATGATTATGAATAAATTATAAAGTTATAAGTTTTTATCCTTCATTCATCATATTAAACACTACTTAAGACAGAAATGTAAACAATACATATTGAAGTGGGATGCAGTTGGTTCAATACTGAAACAAACAAAAGGAAAACATCAATAAACAATAAAAACACGCATCAAATACGTCGATAAAAACTCTCCAGTTATGAGACCAAATCTCCAGCCAAAAATTTGCAAATCTCCAGTTGTAGCATAGCAACTTATCACATGTATGAAAACATCACTAAGATATTAGTAATATAAATGTAATTGAATTTGTAGTTCTGCCTATACTTGTTCATATAGCTGAAATAAAGATCCCCATGAGGAACATTTCTGAAAAGTCTAGAAAAAAAGAAAAAAATGCCTCTGCCAATCAGATACCAGGAGAGTCATGTTGGATTTGGTATCACTCCACAAAAAAAACAACACTTCTTCAGAAGACCAATTTTGGCAAGTTTTGGGACTTCGTATGAAGTTGTTTTGAAAAAAAAAGTCAAAAATGTATTGGCCAATTAGAGGCTGATGCAGTCTTGTTAGATTTTGAATGGCTCTGAAAGTAACACTTCTTGAGGACCACCAGAGAAACATTTCTGGCAAGTCTGCTGACTTCACATGTAGTAGTTCTGGAGTTGATAGTGTTAGTGATATGTAGTTAAATGCCAACTCAGCAATTCTTCAGCTATATCATGACGAGTATAAGTTACATGAGATTATGATGATAATGTCTGCTTTGTACTAGACCAACACGCTTAGTAGGATTTTTATTGTGCTAGCTCACTGAAACAACAGTATACGGATAGATATGTTGCAACACTTGGATTCCGAGCCAACCCGACTTTGCTCTTTCTCCATAATGATAATGGTGTATGCTTAGCCAAGAAGCAGCAAATACCAATTTTATAGTCATTGATTTGACCTGATCTACTGCACTCGAGGCGAGCACACCAACCATTACATCACCAATGAGGTTAGTTCTGGAGATGAAAATGTCTCTGCCAATCAGGTGTCGGGACAGCCATCTTAGATTTACAACAGTTCTCCATGGCCCCTAAGGAAACAATTATGGTAACTGAATGCAGTGATAGTGAAGATGTTAATATGTCAGAATCTTATGAAATATCGATGGACTGACACTGGACTATTTTCCATCAGCAAAACTCAGGTGAGCTAAAAGCCTAAAATATGGTTCAAGTGGTTTCAGAAGACATAGGAAAAGCTAAGGATGGCAATATCTCATAATTATTGCTTTGAGCCATGTCTGCTGATAAAATCGTTTTGTGTTACATTTAATTTTGCCACAACTGTGGACCTTTCTGTATGTCTTAAATTACTTCAGTGACTTAACCACATAATTAAAGTTCCCATTGGTATTAAAGTGTTACATTATGCAGGTCTGAGACATAACAAATATTCTTTATTTTTATTTTTTTTATTTTTCCTTTTTCAGAGTTCAGTTTTTGGCTTTACGCCCTGTCTTCCTGACAGTTACTGGTCTCTGGCTTCTGATGATAGCACTGGCTTTCCTAATAGCAGCCTAAAATAAACAATAAATATCTTTTAACTTTAATACATGCAGTCTGTTTCAACCCCATTTTTTCAAATGGATAATGACATCTAATGACAAAAAGTAGAAATAACAGAATAATGAAACAATAGTAGAGAATTAACATCCTTCACATGTGACATAGACATTTCCTCTTTGATAATGTCATTAATCATTGATTCGTGAAGTTGATATTTGTGGAAACCATAACCTTGAAACAGATGGGCTAAATATCTAATAAATAATGTTTCCGTCTTTAATAAATATATTAAGATCAAGAAGAATGCATGAAGGTCCGCCTCTATGTTAGGAAGATCCAAGAATCAATTATGATAGATTACCCATGTTTCAATTGGTAATGAGAAAGCAGTTTGACAAAGAAAAGGAACTCCTCTATTGTTTGAATACAATTGCCTTTGTTTACAGGTGAATCCTATTGTTGGACATTTAAACTTGTTGATGTATAAATGGAAGAGAAGTAAATCAGTCATTGATTAAAACTCCCCTGAAAAAAAATCAACTCATCTGGTGTATTCAAACAATGTTCCTTTCCAGTTTGTCAAACTGCTTTCTCAACACCAATTGAAACATCTATCAGGTGGCCTGTCATAATTTATTAATGGACAGAAAGCACAAAAAGAGGATTTTTCACCTTTCTTTCTAGTAAGAGGTAAAAAAATATCAAGAAACAGAATCAATTTCCAAGATTTCCAGATTTTAGGGTGTAAATCAGTAATCTTACCATTTTCAGATCCTTTCTGTATCTATTATTCCTAATAACTTTCCTGATAGAGGCCATAGTTCTCCTGGCTCCTTTCTTCAATTCTACTCTAGTGTAGTTTTTAACTGGTCTCCTGTAGCCTGTAAAATATTATAATCTTGAGAATAAACCAGAGGCATACCTGAGCCTGTGTATTTGTCAGCAGGTTATGAATTATCTATTTCATCGTTTAATTTCATTTATGTATTTTGCGATCACCACTTTCATAGTTTCGAACATTTAAAAAATAATAAAACTTAACTTTTAAAGGACCATTCCAGCCAAGTATCCTTTCAAATGGTTTAATATGACAAAAGATACATAAAATATGTTCCTATACTTTCTATATTAAAATGTCAGCTGGTGGTCATGATTTTATGCAGAGGTTCAATTTAATTGTGCTTGTGGTTTCTGGGGATATCCCATGCCAGCCATACTAGATGATTGATTTAAATAAAATGAGGATTTTTTTTTTGGAGGATAATCAACATGATTTCCCCCCCCCCCCCCGAGTTTTGATTCAATTGAGCCTGAGTTTGTTAGAGGGAAGATTTGTAAATATTTTTAATTGTCATTAATATGTAGGGCAAATGAATGTGGTTTAACACCAAGGGAGAAATTTTTCTTCTACACTTACATCATGTCAAGAACAAGTTGCATTTTGAACGAGATGTTGCACGCAACGTCGTGCTAAGAATACCCCCACTCGTTCATTTGTAAGTCCCACTGTAAACAGGAAGTAGATGTGCGGTAAACCTGGAAAGGAGAGACACGGTACAAGTCACCATGCCAAAGCCATACATCAAATATAAAATCATTTCTTCCAGTTAAAGTTGAGATATCTGTTACGAAAGTGTGAACGGACGGACAAACGGACAAGGTGATTGCAATATAGCCCCCTCTCTATGAGTGGGGGTATTATATGAGACGATATCTGCTTTGTACTAATGCAAAAGGCTTAGTGCTAGCTCAATGAAACAACAGTCTGCGGTAGACATGTTGCATCCACTCGGACACATTATCCATATTCCGAGGAAATCCGTTTGTTTTTACTCCTTAATACTGTGTTTAGCAGAGTAGTAGCAAGTACCATTTTAAAGTCTTTGATTTGACCTGTCACAAGTCATAATCAATGAACATGATTCCGTCAACCAATTTAAATCAATTAAGCAGAAAACCACCTGTAATAAATCAGATTCTAAAATTTGTCTCGTCAAATTCTATTATGAAACAAGTCATTACATGCTAATGACAGAAAACAATGCCATTACATGCTAATGACAGGAAACAATGCCATTACCTCCTCTATTTTTGGTAACAAAGACAACACCCTTGCCGTCTTTCGTAGGTTCAACACCAATAGTTTTTCTGTTTACCAGACCATTGTAACGTTTAGAGTTCTTAGACTTCAGGTTGTTTGGTTCCTTAAATAGATGGTAAAACACAATGCTTTATTTCACTATTGACAAAATGATTTAAAAGTCAGTCATATGTTAAGCTAAAAAAAACAGAAATGACCCGTTTGTAGATTTTGTACTTTGTAGTCACTACAAAAGGAATAAAATTTTATCCCAACCAAACTCTCCATACTTTTTCCAGCACTGAAGTTGTTGCACGTGCATTTGCGAGATACTTTTGTAAAATGCAAGTAAAAATTCTATATTGATAGTAGATGGTGAGTTGAAATTTCCGGTCCATCACCGATAATATTTTTCAATTTAAATTCCGACTTTGATTATCCGGTCTTTTAAACTGCACAATTGACTCAGATATAAAAGTTTTAATTCACGTACTTCTAACGCTTGCAAGTGACCCCGATGGGTAAAAAACAAAACCTACATACAAACTTTTGGCTGAAAATAAACCGGTTATTATCAACTGATCATGAAGCTGGCCTGTCTGATGCAACATAGACAGAAGTATAAGCCAAAATAGTGATGAATCATGAAGGTTTGGGTTCTTAAGCTGAAAAGCGTAAATTCCATGATGCCTGGAAGTTGGAGTTTTTATGGCTCATTTATGATTCCAGTAACGTTATGTAATGTGATATTCGCAGAAAGACAGGCCCAGATATTGCTGGCAAAACCAAAATTTGTTACCGGAAAGAACAAGTTTAAACATGGTATTGTTTATCATAATAAAAGTCTGAAACATAAAAAAATGTTTAAATATGGTAAGCCTATTCAGGGCATGAAGAATTATTTTTTAAGTCACTTACCCAAGGGAAAGTGAAATAAAAAATTTACTTTCACTTCCAAATTTCTACTTTCCCGTTGAGGCCCACGAAGCCGGTCAAATTTATCTAGGAGGGTTTGAGGACATGCCCCTACATGAAACATTTAATGCAAAATCCTGCATTCTAAGCATAAGTTCTGAAAGGGTTTCGTTTGAAAATAAATTGATTTTTCTTACTTTGTTTTTTTTTTGGTTTATAATCAATTTGAGATTTGAATCTAAATAAAACTACATTTTTGCTGGTTTGTGATTATTATTTTTGATAGATCTTTTTTAATGCTTCTGGTTGTTAAGTCGGGGAATTTTACAGAGGGTACAAAACATCTTTTCATTTTCGTACACGGAAATTCCGCCGACTATTTCACTTGAAACGAATGGTTCCTTTTTTCTTTATTAAGATCTAATATAATTCACTGAATTCCGTCCTCTCTATAGGCCGTGCCTACTCATATTATCTAATTTATAATTTAGTTTTTATTTCAAAATATCTGTGAAAGTTCAACTGCAAACCACAACATCGATATCTGGTACCTTGTGTACATACAATTTTATACCTTTACATAAGGAATTCAGGCTTAAATAAATCGTAAACCAGTTTCAGAAACTGATATATCTGATAACTGCAAAGTACAACAACCAGCAACAACAGACTTAAAACACTTTCCCAGAGGGAAGTACCGATCAGCATGTCACTTTCCCCGGGAAATGGGAAATGGGAATCTTCATGCACTGGCCAGGGCACGCAGAATTATTTTTTAAGTCACTTACCCAAGGGAAAGTGAAATAAAAAATTTACTTTCCCTTCCAAATTTCTACTTTCCCGTTGAGGCCCACAAAGCCGGCCAAATGAACATTTTGAAATATTTAATGCAAAATACTGCATTCTGTGCATAACTGAAAGGGTTTTGTTGTTTGAAAATAAATTTATTTTTCTTACTTTGATTTTTGTGTGTTTATAAGCAATTTGAGATTTGAATCTAAATAAAACATTTTTGCTGGTTTATGATTATTATTTTTGATAAATCTTGTTTTAATGCTCCTAATTGTAAGGTCTGGGAATTTTACAGAGGGTACAAAACATCTTTTCATTTTCGTACACAGAAATTCGGCCGACTATTTCACTTGAAACGAACGGTTCCTTTTTTCTTTATTAAGATCTATTATATTCACTGACTTCTGACCTCTCTATAGGCCGTGCCTACTCATATTATCTAATTTTTAATTTAGTTTTTATTTCAAAATATCTGTGAAAGTTCAACAAACCACAACATCGGTATTTGGTACCTTGTGTAGATACAATTTTATACCTCTACGTATGGAATTCAGGCTTAAATAAATCGTAAACCAGTTTCAGAAACTGATATATCTGATAACCGCAAAGTACAACGAGCAACAACGGACTTATAACACTATCAGCAAGTTACTTTCCCCGTGTTTTTTTTTTACTTTCCCCGGGAAACGGTAATCTTCATGCCCTGCTGGCCTATTCCTCAACTGAGCATCTTCTGTCTCATTCATGGGATTATTAATTATGTACAAATAAATACATATTGGAGTTGTATAGTATGAATTGGTATCTTTATTAATTTGGCAAGTAATTAACATACTTTTGTTGGCGAGCAAAAAATGTTTCCTTACTAGCCAGGGGCTAGTCTAAGTGGGAGCTGGTATGAATTGTAGAGCCCCGACATGTTGTCCCATTTCTCCTGAATTTCTATATAGATTTTAGATATTGTTGACTTTGTTCTTGTTCTAAATATACACAAAATATTTGTCACTTTGTAAAAGACAGTTAATCAATCATTACATTGACACAAGACATATAACAGTCATCATTGAAGATTGACCAAATACAGCTCGACTTGTTGGTAGGAAATAAGTTAAATAAAAACTGTCTTCATATTTGAACATGTTGTACAAGTTGACATCTTCCACTCTGAAACAGGGGGTGTTGTGGTCATGATCGTATGGTAGTTGGATTTACAACTACCTATGCAATCAGTGCCTATCGCCACTAAATTTGTGAATTGCAACCCTGTTCATGGAAAGTTGTACTCAATACAACATTATGCAATAGAGTTTGTCAGTGACATGCAACAGGTCGGTGGTTTTCTCTGGTTTCTTCCACCAATAAAACTTACCGCCACGATATAACTGAAATATTGTTGAAAGTGGCATTAAACACCATTATACCGCCAAAAAAATCAACTCTGAAACATTTACTTACTGTACTGAATGTCTGTCTGCTTCCTTTAAGCAAGAAACAGGAATTGTCCCTGATAATCAACCACTGCAAGTCTGCAGACATTTTGAAATGGCCTGGTCTACAAAAATGTAAAAAAAAAATGAATAATTACAGTTGTAAAATTTTCCAATATAGTATTACATCGCCTTTAAATTTCATTTAACATATTCTTCTATCCAGCGTGACATCGCTTTACATAATTGACCAACTGCCACGATATAACTGAAATATTGTTGAAAGTGGCGTCTTATAAACACCATAATAGCAATGTGTAATTGACCAATCAATGATTAGCATTTGTGATATGAATAAAATGTTAGGAGCTGAAGCCTAGAATAATACTCAGAATTTTACATAGACTTCAATGCATATTAATCATTTGATGTCTACTCGAAAGAAGATAAATATAGAAACTGGTCCAAGTTAACACTAAATCAGATCTTTATTTTGATTTTCGTCAAAGACAGGTTTCCCATTGCAATATGGGGCCGTCATGGTCGTAATCGTATGGTAGTTGAGTTTACAACTACCTGCGCAATGAGTGCTTTTCACCACTAAAGTTGTAAGTTTGAACCCTGTTCATGGCGAGGTGTACTCGATAGTATATTATATGATCAAGTTTGTCAGTGACATGCAACAGGTCGGTGATTTTCTCTGTGTACTCAGGTTTCCTCCACCAATTAAGCTGACCACGATATAACTGAAATATTGTTGAAGTGGCGTTAACACCATAAACCAACCAACCCTTGCGATAGAGGTAAAATCCTGTTTTAAGCTCCTTCAATTATTAAATGCGAGGATGTCCGGATTTAAAAGTGAATAGGAAAGATTCATGCATTATCTTGAAAAGTTAATGATACAAGACAATATCAGATGTACATGCCTTGTCTCTAATTTTCCATCAGACTAAATCTAAATGCCAATTACCAATTTAAATTCAGTTCGTGACTCGCCACAAGTGAACCATGTCACTGTATTAAAAAAGGTGAAGTTAAGGATAACACTACTTGTCCCTTTTAAGCAGGGACAGAAATTAACAGGGGCCCAGTTGCCCGTGGCCCCTAGATTTTGGTCTGGGCTACTAAACTTTTACCTATAATTTAGTTTTCTCTGTTATAATATGCACCGACTTTAAATAAAGCTTTTGTATTTTGTATTTTGTATAGTTAAACATAGACATTTTTTTTATCAAAAATCTTGTCTGGTCTACCAGCTTGAAATTCCCAATTTCTATCCCTGCTTTTAAGAAGGCAATTAACTCTGAAAGAATGTTGAAAACAAATTATATCTGATATATGCCTCAAACTGGCTATTCAACGCAACGATTCATGTTGGTCCCAATCCCAAGTTTATAAAAGGGCGGTCTCTAAAAAGATCACAAGACCCTTTCCGCGGCTACCTTTAACAATCGTACATGGCTACGATTGAAAATGTACAATCACCTGTCCATATATTCATATTTAAATTGTGCAATTATGCAATTTATGGATCAGATTAGACAGGACATTAGAAAATCTACACTATTTTTAGTGTGTATGGAATTAAAAGTATACGACTTTTCCTTCCAATGTTACTGTTTGGCAACAAGAGATACAAGTATGTCTACCGCATCGTATTCTACAACATTAATACATTTAAAGGAAAGAACTGATTGCATGAAATGTGACTAGGCTAGCAGCAGTGTACTCATTATTGTCATATTGAAAACAGCAATTGTTTTGAATTGAACGTGTCTATGTGACAAAAAAGTTCGAGCTTTAACTATGAACAAAGTATAGAGGCTTTTTATTCTGATAAACTGAACGCTATTTGTGGTAGTACAATGGAAAATTTGTCACTAGTTATTTCGCACATGTTGTACCTAACGTGATCAGTGAAAAAGAGGCATTAATCGGGACTATTTTTCTTGAATTTCCGGTAAATTATTATGTAGTGCATTTTGAAAGCAAACTTGTTATTTTATTATTGAAAAATACTTGTTTAAGTAAGACATCTGAGCTATGTCTGATTAAATTTGGTAGATACTTCAGTTGTGCAATTCATCTACTAGAACTATATTTTAAGTATCAAACCGGAAACGGAAGTCGCGCATTTACTACATTTGTTTACAAATGAAAGACATGCATGGAATTCTAGCAGCTAAAAACATATTGTTTTCTTTACCAATATTAGCTTTGCCAGAATAGTTAGTTTTGTCCTCAAAGAGAAAAATATCGTGTTTAGGCTAATGAGCACAATAAAAACATTTCCAAAACCTGACATTATCGATAAACATGAAATTCTTGGTGAAAATCTTTTTGTGAAAATATCTTCGATTTTATCAAATAAAAGTACAGAAGATATCAGTAAAATTACTGGTATTCTTTTAGAAAATGAAGAAGATGAGATATTTCAACTTCTCAAAGAGGAAAATCTCCTGCAGCTAAAAATAAATGAAGTTCTTTCACATATGAATAATTGGTAAGTTAAACAATTTTAACATATGTTTTCAGTTGGGCATCATTTTAAAAATGATGCCCAACTCTTCTTCTTCTTTTTTTTTTTTTTCTTCTTCCAGGAAAGGAGCCGGGTTCTATCAGAACGTAGGTGGCTCCGTGAGAACTATTCGCATGTGCGGACAACACAGTCAGCTCTCAAAAAATAAAATTTTAAAAATGATGCCCAACTGAAAACATATGTTAAAATTTTTGGTAAACTTATAGAGTAGCGGCGTAAAATGGATACCTTGTAGACCTACTATAGTATAGAGGTGTAAATTATTAAAGAAATTTTAAATAAAACATGAAATAATATTGTTACACAATCAGTAGGACAAAATATGATATAATTATATCAAGTTAAACAACATATAACTAATAAGTCAGTGATGCAATGCATTGAACTTGTCATCATTCTGGTGGAAGTTCCTCCATCGAAATTCAGAAAGGTATGTCTGAAACAGTGCCCTGAACATTCCAAATTGTCAACAGTTTTCGTTTCACGAGCATCCATGTTTCGTTTCTCACTTTACAGGGACCCTTTTAAAATTGCGCTTAATATTTAAAAATTAATTTATGACGTCCATTTGAAAATTGTGAATTTACTCTATAGGATTACCAAATTTTATATAAAAGGGTTTCATATCTAATACTAGTTTTTGCAGAAAGAGTGTGGTTTGGATTTGAAACACAGGCAAGTAACAAATAGGGCTTAAAATTGCCACAAATCCCTATATATGTGCTTAATGCGAATCATAGCACATACATATAGGGTTTGAGGTACAGCACAGTCAGGGACATACCATGATAAATCACTGTGATAGACGTATCACTCGTCTTAGTGATATAGATATATCTTTTGTTCTGTTTAATATATTTACTTACTTTCTTTTGCATTTTGAGTGATAGCAAGTAACACTCTAAATACAAAAGAAATTTTGAAGATATGTTAAACAGAACAAAAGATATATCAATATCACTGAGAAGAGTGATACGTCTATCACAGTGATTTATCATGGCATGTCTCTGACTGTACTGTATGTTCGAAACAAAGAATGTTTGTGTTTGAAAGAAATCGATGTTGCACAGGTGCTTTTCTCATGGGTACCATCATTTGTTAAAATGATCAATTCAGCCTGGGTTGTGTGGTAGTTGTGCATGTAAAGTGGCAAATGAAATATGAGAAAAGATTATTAACAATGTTTTATTTTACCATGAAGATGGGCACATGATTTATAGGAATAGTGCTGTGCACCTCCATTTCATTCTAGAAAGGACACTGAAATTGGTTTTAAGACTTAATACATTACTAGCAATATTAACTTTAAACAAAAGTACTTCATGGGACAATGGATTTAGGTACCGTAACTTACTTTGAACCAGGATACTTGCTATATCAAGGCAACCAAGTTACCGTAATTGATGGAGGAATTTTGAAGAAAACTTCAGGTTTTCAACAATGACATCTACTTTGTGAACTTGGTCAATCTGACTTGACATACAAGAAAACCAAAGGGGTAATCAGAAGCCATGAATCGAAGGGCAGACAATACATTTGTACAATAGCCAAAATAAAAAGTACAAACACTACACAGAAAACTAAAGATTAAGCAACATGAACCGCACTAAAACCCAGGCTTGATCTTTGGTATTTCGGAAAAGTAAGCAGTTCCTGCTATGCACACCTGTTAAAGAGCTAGAATTGAAACAAAACCTGCATGGAATTGATGAAATGACAGGTTATTTATTGCCCTTTAAACATCAATGAACCAACCAGTACCATTGTAAATGTAGTAGGGTTGGAACTTGGATTTGGTTTTCATTTAATTTTAGGAGTTTTCAGCTGGGAATTTATATGCATTTTTCTTATTATGTTGTAAGCACTGTTACACATTGCACTTATGTACTTTGGTATTGAAATTTTGGTTTAAGATAATTTTCTCATTATTTTTCCCCACATGTTGATTGTGTAAATCAGAAGTGGTCATGTCCAAACCATTGTATATGCCTTTCAGCTAGTGATCAGTTTGGACCAATGCATGTATCAGTTTCAAAATTGCATTTGTAACACTCGAGTCTTACCAGTTGTTCATATGATAATATGAACCCCTACTGCTACAACCATTACTAACTTAATATGTATATTTTTTTTTTATTAAAAGTAACCAAAATGAAATTAAAGATGATACAGCATCAGTGGAAGACTTGTTATATGACAAGGTCAAGTCAATCGATGATGAAAACTGTAGCAAAATAACAGGTATTGTTAGTTTATTGTAGCATCATACAAGAAAATACATACACCATTTTGAACCGCATCAGTGGTGCAGTGGTTTATAGCATGTTCGCCTCGAGTGCGATAGATTGTCGGCTCAAGCCCAGGTCGGGTAAAACCTTAGACTATAAAAATTAAAATTGGTACCGTATTTGCTAGTTTTACGCTAAGCATGCAGCATAAATGTGTTAGAATAAAGATTGGTTGACTCGGAATCAGGATAATGTGTCCGAGTGGAGAGACATATCTACCAGTGAACTGTTGTTTCAGAAATATCTGTCATTGCTTTTGTGTTTATCGATATTCATTAAAATCTAGACTGTTAAATAAAATACAAATTTTCATTAATGAATACTTTCATTACAAAAAAAGGAACATTTTGATTGATTAAATAATAGTATTTACAACATTAAGCAATTTTTCATCTTTTTCATTATAAGCGAGATACAACTCGTGTTTTGGACTCATCACTTGTGTTTGGGATTTACCATAACTGATCAGTCTGTTGGTTTAACACAAAGCAGGCATCATCTTGTTGTAATTATACCCCCACTTGTAGAGAGGGGGCTATATTGCAATCACCTTGTCCGTCCGTCCGTCCATTCACACTTTCGTAACAGATATCTCAGCTTCTACTGGAAGAAATGATTTTATATTTGATATATGGCTTTGGCATGGTGACTTATACCGTGTCTCCCCTTTCCAGGTTTACCGCACATCTACTTCCTGTTTACAGTGCGACTTAGAATTTTTCATGTTTGCCATAATGAAAACTTTCGTAACAGTTATCTCAGCTTCTACTGGAAGAAATGATTTTATAATTTGATATATGGCTTTGGCATGGTGACTTGTACCGTGTCTCCCCTTTCCATGTTTACCGTGCGACTTACAAATGAACGAGTGGGGGTATTCTTAGCACGACGTAGCGTGCAACATCTTGTTAATATATTATTCTCACCATGTTATAGCTAAAAGAAATTGCCAATGTGGCATTACACAATCGCTTACTCAGCTGATAGCAGTATCTGCAAGATTTATTCACAGTTTAATATTGCCTTCTTGTATTATATAATCACTGTGATCACATGTACGCCTGCTTATAATTATCTTGTAGTAGTTATCCAATGATAATTTTATGTCATGACCATATCATTTCACTAAGAGTGGAGCCCATAAAACTAGTTTAACCCTGCCACTTTTTATTGGCCTGTACCAAGCCAGGAAAGTGAGCGGTCATGTATGTGTGTTTGGGGTATCAGTTTTTGCCTCCTCTACGATTTTTCTATTGGACTTTTGTACTGTTCTGACAATGTGGTATTTTATGTTTTTCATTTTTTTCCTAAATAAGATATAATGTTTTGAAGGCATGATTCTAGAATTAGGCAAAGATAATGTTGAGACATTATTACAAGACAAATCTAAGTTAGACATGGCAGTGAAAAAGGCCAAGGCAGCTATAGATATCAATGATAAAGATATGATTGGAGAAGAGGTGTTCCAAGAGACTGAGAAAATCTACCCAGAATTTGCAGATAAAATCACAGGTATGCAGGAGTTATATTATTACATTTATATTGCTATATATGAACTACATGTTATGTATATTAACCGCATCTGTGGTCACTGGTGTAATGGTTAGCATGCTCATGTCGAGTGCGGTTGATCATGGGTTTGAGCTCTGGTTGGGTCAATCAAAATACAGTCGAACTTCGATGACTCGAACTCGAAGGGACCGACGAAAATAGTTCCGAGTTATCGGCAGTTCGAGCAATCGAAGTTCGGAAAATTGTCCGGTCTGAACCAGAAGTGCGCTATATGTTATAATATGTATATGAAATTTCCGTAGTTGTGTAACCGCTAACATGCTTTCATTTGGACTTATAACTGTCACCTTTAACGTATGTAGATCTTGATTCATGTGTTTTGTTGTATATTCATTATTTGTACAGTAATAAATACGTTTTGTTTTTGTGTTTATTTTTAACCTGGCAGTTGAAAGCAATCGATGACCGGATTTGACCTTTATAGCAAATTTAATGTTTCGATGTTTTTCACAGCTTTTCGTTAGCTTGGTACAATTTTGTAAATTGTTGAAACATCATCACTTAACGAGTTTTCAATTTAAAAAAAACTTTTTAAATATGCCGAAAAGATCACTAAATTAATTTGTTTACCTTTGTGTGTTAATTAATCTTTAAAAGATCGCCGACTGTTAATTGATTAACCTTCTTTAAAAATTAAGATGACATTTTGATTACAACTCAGTTAAGAGATTTACACCTATCATGACATGCACTGTTAATCACCTACCTGTCATCAATCAACACAGCTTGTGTAAATTTTTGACACGGACGCTCATTAAAATTGCAGTTCGAGTTTTCGTTGGTAATTTCCTTGTTGTTGCTGTTTTGGGGACCAAAATATTAGTTCGACATTTCGAGAAACCGAAGTTTATTTAATATAGATATAT
The DNA here is from genome assembly GCA_002080005.1 of Gigantidas platifrons. NCBI lineage: Eukaryota > Metazoa > Mollusca > Bivalvia > Mytilida > Modiolidae > Gigantidas > Gigantidas platifrons. The sequence goes on from MJUT01053183.1 coordinate 1,106,941, forward strand.
AGTAAAAAAAAAATGACCAGACTTTTAATGCAGTTCGAGATATCGGCGGTGTTCGAGCTATTGAAGTTCGAGTGACCGAAATTTGACTGTACTATAAAATAGGTACATGTATTTGTTGCTTCTCCGCTAAGCATGCAACATTAAGGAGAAAGAGCAAAGACTGGTTGGCTCGGAATCAAGATAATCTGTCCGAGTGAGGAGACATATCTATTGGTGGACTGTTGCTTCAGTGAGCTAGCACTATAAAAATCAAACTAAGCATGTTAGTCTAGATATAGTACAAAGAAGACCTTGTCATCATCTCATTGAAAATTAATTTGTTCTCGCCACAATATAGCTGAAAAATTGCTGGGTTGGTGTTAAACTACGCTCAATCTGAAAGAATGCCATTTGAAAAGTCCTCTGTTATATTGTGCATGTAAGAAAGCAGATGTTGAATATGACATAATAAGTTTCTTCAAATAACTACTGGTGGATGATAAACGAACATTTTATTAATTTACATGCAACATAGTTAAAGGTATATCTTTACTAATTCATCATACAAGGATAATCTCAGTCTAGAAATTGATGATAGGATGCACAGATTATAGAATAAAGCGATCAGGTCACAAATCTTTTTTTTTAGCAAGATAGAACTTGACTTATAGCTATCCTGTGTGAAAGGAAAATTTACTACAGGAAAATTAGAGCCATTACATCATGTATGATGGAATGGTCCATATCTATAATAGAGACTTATAGGCTGAAAAAGTTGTTATTTTTGTATTTTACAGGGATGTTGTTGGAATTAGAAACAGGAAGACTGAGGCAGTTATTAGAAGATAAACAGTTATTAAAACATTGCATAGACAAAGCTTATGTAGCAATAAGTGGAACATCGTAAATAAACCTACCGTAACTTCCCTCGACTTCCATATTTTTTTAATGTTAAATGTTGTGACATGGTATCAATATTTTTGAGGAGGTATCCCCATAAAAAATGTTTGATACCTATGTAATAGACATATTTGATTTTCGCCAAAACTAACAGCATTAACAGAAATAGGCTTTCATTTTTTAATACATGTACATTGTTGAAAAATATCACGAGTTTTAGAAAAGGGTAGATAAGCAAGCATTTCTAACCTATTTCGCAGCAAGTGCAAATTAATTTATTTATACAGATAATGTGCATATATTATGTTTATCCTGCAATGAGGAAAACAACATCCAAATTTTTCTGAAAATTAGCGTACAGTGGAACCTGTCTAATCCGACACACCAAGGGACCATGGAAATGTGTTGGATTGTACAGGATGTCGGAATACTCAAGTTTTATTTATATTAACAGAACTACTTTGGGACCTTAAATTTTTGTCGGATGTCACAGGATGTCGGGAAAACTCAGGAGTCGGATTGCACAGGTTCCACTGTAGTTCCAATTGTTTTCAAGGATGTCCTCTCTATAATCTTACCATTCCTTAACATTTAATTTACATAAATCAGATACCAGGAGATTGTAGTTTGTATACTAAACAAATAAAGCAAAAATGTATTTATATGTCTTTATTGTACAGCAATTTAATGATTGCTGGATAAATTTATAAAGCATTTTGTTCGTTTCCAATTCCATTTGGTGATGGTATTTGTAATTTCTTTGGTAACCATAGTAACTGTATATTATATACCAGTACTTCATGCTTTTTAACAATAAAATGTTTACACTAATTATATTTTACCATTTCTTACCAAGCATTTGAGTGAGTGATTGTTGTTTTGATGCCACATTAGCAATTTTTCAGCCATACAAAATAATGTATGATGTTGAGAACAAATTGGTGTCGTCTTTCTTGTACTAGACCAATGTACTCTAAAGCTGGATTTTCAGTGGCCAGCAGTCTGCAGGTAGACATGTCATTCCACTTAAAGACACATTATACTGACTCTGTGCAAGCCATTCTTCATTCTTACTCCTCAATACTTAGCAGAGAAATAGCAAATACAAATTTTATAGTCTTTGTTTAACATGCAGAGGGATTGAAATCTGATTCAACCCACCATTTCTTTGGAAATGCCTGTACCAAGTCAGGGCCATTGCGGTTTTCCAGTTGTTGACTGATTTTGTCTGTTTGTTTACTAATGAGTTTTGCCTTTCCCTTTGGAAGATTGCTCGGTGTTCTGTAATTTTGTTATTACTCTTATCACTATCTGCCACATTGAAAGTATGTGAGCATGCTAATTTTTATATCACAGAGGGGGTTCATCTTCATCTGCATCAAGTGGGGGAGATTAGAATCCCATAAACTGGTTTAACCCAGTCATATTTTTGTGAGTGTCCCCAGCCAGGACTTGGATTTTCACTACCAAATGACATTATCCTTTCTGTTTTCAATGGTTTAAAGGTGAGAGGTCATTGTTTGTTTTGTTGATATTGGTGAAATTGTTGATCATCACTGTTTAAACATATTTGAGTGAGAGTACAAAAATCATATTTGAAAGTTCTATTATCACAAGTCCTAAAACTTCCCACTTAAAGGGGACTTTGCGGTAGGCACTACCGCCAAAATTTGTGGGCGGAGCTTATCAGCAAAAATCCTCGTTGGTATGAACAGCATATTTATGAAACTGTATGTCACATGACCAATGTGACCAAGGTCACATATTTCAGAAATTTGAAGTGATTTTTGTAGGTTTTAGACTGATGAAGAATTATTAATTTTCGATAATACTAAAAGTTTTCTTGGGGGGAACACTAGTGACCATGCCTGTCAAATATTTTGCACCAAAAGTAACTATTAAACTGTGTATCATTGATTTTTCCTCCTGGAGCTGACCGTGGCCAAAATAATGAATAAACTGAATGTTTGCTCCGCCCACAGCTATTTATACCCACGCTCCCGCTTTAAGCTACCAATCCAGCAAACATCACTGCAAGCTATGAGTGGACCTATACCTACTTGGTGAAATGATAATGGTTACCAAGTACAATTTATTGCCTTCACCCAAAGATCATTCCAATCCAGTTTGGTTTTTGGATCAATGATTCAGAGTAGAATGTTTGAATACAATTTTGTTTAACCAAATAAGTTTAATTTGCATAATCAGTATTTATCAATGATTTGTATATTTTCCCTTTGATCTTAACGCACGATAATATTTATTATAAAGCAACTAGCACGATATTAGCATAATATCAGTTTTCTAATCTGACGTCATCTGGCAAAATCCTCAATAAACATACTATCGTTGATATGTTTTACTGGAAATAAACTTATTATCACATCTCAGGCTTTGCCTTCACTGCAACATTGTTCTTCATTCTCACAGAACAAATCAACACTAGTATATATAAAAGACTAATTCAACAGATAAACCAAAAGATATGTTAAACAACTTATTGTCATGCAGTTGCAGTGTAAATTTGAGCTCATTTTGACTGCAAATAAATCAGTAATAGTCAAATAAATGTCTATTTATAGTAACAGCAACCATCTTGGATGATGGGTGGGGACATCAGACAATAATTTGAAAGAAGATTAAACAATTTGGCTTAGTGGTTTCAGAGAAAATTTTTAAATGATTTTTTGTTAAACTGTTTAATTTGCATATTTTTTTTCAAAAATTGGCCAACACATGTTTCATCAAATCGTGTAACATATGTAATACTTCTCACTAATGTGTAGCTACTGTTAAAACTTCAATCATTTGGAGGAACAAATTTGGCTTTATTGGCTCTATGTGTGATTACCTTCATATTCTATTCATAGTAACAACAGCCATGTTGGAGGGTTAGGGGTATGGTATTTAACACCACTTTCAACAATACTGTACCATGGCGGTTAGTTTTATTGGTGAAGGAAACCTGAGTACCCGGAGAAAACCACTGACCTGCCGCAAGTCACTGACAAACTTCATCACAATGTTGTGTCGAGTATGCCTCGCCTGAGCGGGGCTCGAACTCACAAAAGTAGTGTTGATAGGCACTGATTGCATAGGTAGTTGTAAATCCAACTACCATACGATCACAGCTGTCTCACCATGTTAGATATTTGGCGGTATCATCTACTACAATGCTTAAAGCAGGCAGGCACCCTAAGGATGATTTAGCCCAGCTTTGGTTTAAATTGGCCCAGTGGTTTCAGAGGAGAAGTTTTTTTTAAAGTTTTGGATGACAGACGGGTGAAGATAGATGCCAAGTGATGGCAAAAACTAAAAACATATCATAGAATAAATTGTGTTTGAACATTTATCATACATTTAACTAAAAATAACAATGTAACATCATGTGTTTAAATCTCCAATTAACAATGTATTAACTGAGCGTGTTTGAATCTCCAATTATCATATAAGATAGTCCAGCTGCTAAAACTGCTATACCACCAGCTATTACTGTAACTGAAATTAAAATAACGAAACATTTATTACTGTAACTGATATTTAAATAACATTTATTACTGTAAATGAAATTAGAATAACAATTATTAATGTAACTGATATTTAAATAACACTTATTACTGTAACTGAAATTAGAATAACAATTATTACTGTAACTGATATTTAAATAACACTTATTACTGTAACTGAAATTAGAATAACAATTATTACTGTAACTGATATTTGTAAGAAAAAAAGTAATAATTCTATCAAAAATAAAAATGCTGTGTTCTCAATCATGGTAATTTGATTCAAGTCCACCAACTCCAGCAGTGCCTATCGCCACTAATGGTGGTCAGTTTGATTCCTACTTTTTGGGGTCAGGTGATCCAAAAAAGCACCATCTGAGGAACATTCCTACTATATTTTTTTCCCCCAAGTGCTTATGAAGATGATTTAATGTGGGTTTGAATTGGAGTTTATGTTGGTTAAAGTCAACTTTCAACAATATGAATTATATCGTGGTAGTCAGTTTTATTGGTGGAGGAAACTGGAGTACCTGCAGGAGAATATCACTGACATGTTGCAAGTCACTGACAAACTTTATCACATAATTTTGTATTCAGCACACCTCTCCATGATTGATTGATTTTTGGTGTTTAACACCACTTTCAACAATATTTCAGCTATATCATGGCGACCAGTTTTAGTGGTGGAGGAAGCCGGAGTACCCGGAGAGAACCACCGACCAGGGGCAAGCAACTGGTAAACTTTATCATTTGCGGCTGCGAGTCGAGTGCACCCTTTTTTGTAATTTACAAAGCCGGGCGCGAACCCACGCCATATTGGTGATAGGCTTGTATGAGTTGTGAGATCCAGCGACCTAACTCATTGAGCCACCCAGGCCCCACCTCTCCATGAACAGGGTTTAAACTCACTTTAGTGGTGATAGGCACTGACTGCATAGGTAGTTGTAAATCCAAATACCATACAATCACGACCACGACAGCCCCTCGATTGAATCAGACCTGATTTTACGAGGACAACAAAAAAGCGGAAATCGGCAAAATCGGAAGTATTGAATATACTATAAAAAAGGAATCGTAACGGTAAAACGGTAAAATCCGGAGAGAGAAAAAAGCGGAATTCTGCTTTAAAGCGGACGAAAATCATGTCTGTTGAATGTGAAAATCTACATATGACATATGGTGACTGACGAAAGGTTTCAGATTACTATTTGACCATCAGGTTCATTGTACTTACAAATATTAAATATAGATTTCTGCGAATCTTTACTATTCTTTTTGCTGTTCCCTGTATTTAAAATGCCATCTTTAGATTCTAACACATTATCTTCACCTGAAACCAAGAAAAATAAATAAAATGCAATTACCATGTGTTTCTACATTTGGTAACAAGGAAGCATGCACAATTTTAAGAAATTCCTTTTTAAAATGTAGCAGGTGTACTTTAAACATATTTTATTGTCAAGAAATTATACAGACACAGGTTATAAACTTATGAGGTTTTCTCTGTTACATATAAATCATTAAGAAGACAATATATTACAAAAACATAACATTATTTTGCTCATAATTATTTGAGAAAAATGGCATAATACTTCAAGAGACATTGTCATTGATGTCGAGTCGTTGCCGTCAGACGAATTAGGAGTGTATAAACATTAGACAAATTTTTAGTGTCTATTATGTATCTGTTAACAGCTGCGAAAAGTGTGCAGTTGACATGCAAAACCTGAATTTCCATACAATATATTGTTAATGGATATATCTAACCTAAGATCTCTAATATTGTTCAACTTTACATTTCTCTGGTAGGTGTTGCAAGTACAAACCTTTCTGACATAATAACAACACAGGTTGTATGTAGTTCCCTATGCTATTTTAAGCATATTGATGACAATGATATTTGATTTTGTGTTCATATGTGGGTCATTTTAGAATTAAACAAAGCCAGTTATTGAAGAAATTTTGTAACTATTTGAATTCCGCTTGGAAAAATTAGATCTGAAATTATTAATTAATGTCATGTGTATTGTTCTCTGTTATATGTTATTTTGTTGCCATGGTAATGTGGTGATTTTTTTTTTGCAAATAAAGAATTCAAAGTAAAGGAGTTCGAAATCAAGTTGATTTACTGTTACTTCAAAAAACAATGGACCCGAAAATAATTTCAAGTTGTCCAAATTCCAACAAATATTATTTGGAATAATTTATAAATACTATGTTTATTTGTAGTAATAGTTTCTCATTATTTGTTATAATTTCACTTTGTTTAATGTTTTGAAAGATTTCGATTAAAAAAACTTCTAGAGGCTCATCTGAACCGGTATCGCTCACCAGGTCATTAATGTTCAATCCAGTCTAGATTTTCAAAAGAATATTTTATTCAATTTTTCAAAGCAATTCAATACAAAAAACTGCATACAAATCCGACTTAAAATTAAAAAGTTATCATTCTGGGTGTTGGATCCTTTTGGCTCCCTTTATCCCTTTTATCTCAGAAACCATAAGAGCTAGGTCAAATAAATGTATGCAGGAAATTTTATAATCTACTGAATATTAAAATTGGACTTGAATAAAAATTGTAAATTTTAGATGTTGACCCCATTTTGACCTACTTATATCTTGTGTTGAGAACTAAAAACCTCAATCTTGTTTTTTTTTTTTTTGAGACATCCATATTTTGAGACAATATGTGGTTTATCTTTATATGTATTTAGACAGCATTCAGTCTTTGCGGTAGACCACTTGCCCGAAGCCCAGGACAAGTAAAACTGGATTCGGACAAGTGAAAATTATGAAAGAATTTGTTTGAATAAATAGAAAAGTTATCTAAAATTGGCTTTCGGGGAAGTAGGTGAAAAAAATTAAGGCAAAGACTGCTGCATACATAAACATTTTTCCCTTACATGCAACTTGTTCACAATCTAGTTCTAATTCTGTTGGGTCCATTTTAATATCTAAAAGTTCTTCTATTCTGTCTATGACTTCTTCTAATTTTTCATCTTGAAATTTGTAATCACAAAAATCAAGATTTGAACCTGGAAGTTTGCCAAACACTCGTACTGGTGTGTTATACAATTCTTTCTTGGTGCCTAAAATAAAAATAACACTAGTATTTAACGTTCAGACATTTTTGCAGTAAAATAAAAGATTGATTGAAAAATAAGGTGTTTTAACTTTCAAGAAAAACAATTGAGAAATGTAACTCTATTTGCATAATTGTGTACTTTTAATAGTGAAACATCATAGTTCTTATTTCCTAAGAAATGTAATCTCTTTGCAGAATTGTGTAATTTATAGTCAAACATCATAGTTCATATTTATCACCAGGCAATACACTATAACTTTGCAGCAAGATGTTTGAGATTTTGCATTTCACTTCCTGGTTTGTATCTATTTATAACTGTAAGTGAGTGATTGTTATTTAATGCCAAGTGAGCAATTTTTCAGCTATATACTGTTGATAACAAGTTTTATTACATACTCATATAGATATCTTGAATTTAATTAGTCTAAAGCACAACACATGACATTCCGTTCGATCAACTGCTGGACGTTAGGTCGCATGGTTATATTAACCGCACGCGATAATTGTATAATATCACGTGACGATTTTATACTTCAGTGTGAAAATAAATACAGACATACTGAATATGGGTCCTCACTTGGTATCTGTTGTCACATATATTATGGCACTGTGTAGTATATTCGATGTAATAAAACAATTATCAACCTTGTAAGAGTGTGATGTGATGGATTGTCTCCCCTCGAAAGTTTACATCACTCTGAGGCAAGCCCTCGGGTGCCATAATCTTTCTCTGGGAGACAATCCGTCATATCACAACTTTTCAAGGTTGATAATTGTATAACATTTTGATGAGATGATTATGATGTTTGATATGTACTAGCTAGTCCGAAATGCTTAGTTTGAATTTTATAGTGCTATCTCACTGCAACAAAGACCACAGGTAGACATGCCGCTCCACTCTGTCTGACACATTATCCTGATTCCTTTTTCGTGAAAGTATAAGTTGAATTACCTCCCCTTTTAAATTTTGGACAGCAACCATATTCCTTCATGCACATCTGCAGGTAGTGTACTATAAGTGTGTAAAGTTTCATAAAAATCCAATAAGCCGTTTAGGAGGAGTTGCGCTTACAAGGTACATGGACAGACGGACGGACAGGGCGATTCCTATATACCCCCCCAAACTTTGTTTGCGGGGGGTATAATAAATATAATGTACAGCATGTATTACCTTCTTCCTCGACGACCTCTATATCTTCACACAGAAGTTCACACCTAGAATGTACACTTCTGATGATGTCAGTAATCATTGCCTGTAGAAAAAAAAATGTATTCTGTGTTATTCTTTCTTTTTTTTTAAATACATATCTTTATTCTACAATCTTTTCTATCAAATACAAAATAATTTGTAAACTATTTCAATGGTGTTTATTTTAGGCTTAATTAATGTGAGGGCTATTGATTGTCCAGCAATCAACCCAGAAAATGTGTCTTATTTTTGTTTCAATATAATTGGTCAGAATCATATGATCATACTATTTAGCAAACTTTTTATCCTGCATTTCAAATTTTCCCATCGTCCACATTAAATACAGTAAGAATCCTAATTTTTACCTCAAAATTATGAAATGTGTCCAATAAAAGTGTTTGATTGGGAACAGGTGATTTAAATATTTAAAAAAAAAATGCAAAGTTGATTTACCATAAAAACTGAACACATATTTATACATTATCTGTATATCATTACGTGTATGTAGTTGCACTTAATTATGTTTGTGGTTTCTAAGGAGGCTTTTTTATACATTTTCCCATAGACTGCTATGCTACACAATATCCTGCGATGGTTGTCATTATGGACATTTTCCCATAGACTGCTACATGTATGTTACACTATTCCCTGTGGTCATAATGGATATGAAGATTTTGGGACGCTTGAAAACAATTACGTTTGAAAGAAATTTCACTTAAAAATTACGAAATAAGTTTGAGAAAAGTATTATAACAGATGTTTCATGATAAATTCAATTTTTAATACAATGTACATTCTAATTCTATGGTAGTTGGATTTACAACTACCTATGCAATCAGTGCCTATCACCACTGATGTTGTGAGTTCGAATCTCGATCAGGGTGAGGTGTACAACATTATGTGATAAAGTTTGTCTGTAACTTGCGACAGGACGTTGGTTTTCTCCGGTTTATTCCAACAATAAAACTGACCGCCACGATATAACTGAAATATCGTTGAAAGTGGCATTTAACACCATCAAACAAACACACATCTAATTCTAGGTAATGTAGACCTTCAGTATAATGACATTTTCTCTATCCCCCAAGAGGTCTTTAAATAAAGATTTTTTTTTAATGAGCTTTGGGTGAATATTCTAACGAGTCCTCTTACTTGCTTAGCTTCAGACACAACAGATTTACTATGTACAAAAGCTCTACCATTAGTGATTCCTTGGATCACTAGTCTACAAATACTCTCGCGAAATTCTGGTTCATCTAGCTGTTCAGAAATCTACAATCAAAAAAATATACTAGTATACAAATACTGTCACGAAATTCTGGTTGATCTAGCCAAGCTTTAATCTACAATAAAAAATATAGCAGTCTACAGATACTGTCACGAAATTCTGGTTGATCTAGCCGAGCTTTAATCTACACTAAAAAATATACCAGTTTACAATTACTGTCACGAAATTCTGGTACATCTAGCCAATCTGAAATCTACAATAGAAAAAAATATACTAGTCTCCAAATACTGTCATGAAATTCTGGTTTATCTAGCTGAGCTGAAATCTGCAATAAGAAAAATATACAGTAGAACTTTGCTGACTCGAACTCGAAGGGACTGTCAAAATCTGTTTGAGCTATTGGTTGTTCGAGCCACCAAGGTCCCGTAATTTTAGAGAGAGAAAAATCCGGTTCTGACCCGGGCAGTTTCATTACGCTATGATAACTGATGCACAGTAAAGTAGGCCTTTCTCGTACAAAATATTTAATCCTTTAGAAAGTTCTCAAAGACTACGGCTTCTGAATACTTCTTTGGTATTTTCAAACGTTCCTTAGAAACATTTTTCCACTTTGTTCGTGATCTATTTTATAAACAGGAAATATGAGGTCGGGTATTAACACTTGGATTGATATCGGTATAATGCTGATAATTCGTATATACAGTCAAACCTGTCTTATGTGACCTTCCAAGGGAACAGTGAAATATGGTCACATAAGACAGGTGGTCGCTTAATACAGGTTTAATTGATATGAAATGTACTGTGAAGGGAAATAAAAATTAAGGTCACATAATACAAGTTATTGCTTAATAGAGGTGGTCACTAAAGCAGGTTTGACTATATTTTTAATGGCCAATTTTAAAATTTTAGCCATTTTCCTTTTCATTTTTTTTTAAATGTAGTTAATTCATACATTTTTCCTTTGATCTCAACGAGAGATATTTTCAGTATCAAAGAACTAACTCTCTGATACTAGTAATGAAATGATTGTGAATTAAAATAATCGATGACAAGATTAATAATAGAAAATCACCAACATCGTTGAACAACGAGTTCAGGTTCATTAATACATATAATATATCATGACTTGTATTGACTAATGCCAGAATTCTCATTTCTCTGTTATCGGCCACTTCTCCTTATAATCCTTTTTTAAAAGTGCATTTAATTTAAAGGTAGTGTAAGTCTTATCTGTGATGGATATTTTGAATTTTTCTACTGACCTGTTTAATATATTTTATAATTTAATTATTAGTACATACTGGTTCTGTGTAAAAATCTACATCGTATACTTGTTGGGTTGTCTGCCCTTTGTCTCGCCCTTTACTTCTCTTGGACCCTGTCGCTGAGTGGTCCAGCACTTCTGTCAACTCTCTAATTTCCCCATTAAAAGACATTATTCCTTTGCATATGTTTTCACAGTATGGTAAAACACCTTGCTGTAATGGAGACAACCACAGGCAAATGTTAAAAGATCAATTAGTGATACGACAAACAAATAAAAAACAGAGGCTCGTCTAAGTCTGTGTCACATATCTGGTTATAATAAAGCCAAAGGCTATACAGAGTGCAGCATGATATAGACTGTAGCATGTGGACAAGGGAAAGACGTACAAGTATATAACCGTACATGTAATAAAAAGAGGATGGACACAGTATTTTGCTTGCCACATGATATTGCTGAACACAGTAATATGCTGGAAATAGTAATTGCTGTACTCACTGTAATTGGGTTAGGGTTATGATGTTTAATGCCACATTCAACAATATTTCAGTTATATAATTCACAGCTATTGGATTGATGGGAGTATTTCTCTTGTTTTACTATTTTATGCATTGTTTCCTTTTAGCCCCCTTTAACCTTGGAAACTATGGTAGGATATGTTAAAAACATTGAAATTCATTACATCATAGCGATGACATTTCAGCTGCGTAGGGCCGTCGTGATCATATGGTAGTTGGATTTACAGCTACCTACACAATCAGTGCCTATTACGACTAAAGTTGTGAAATTGCTACTTGTGAGAATGATTACTAGTATATAAATCCGAAAACAACGAGCCCAATAACAAGAATACAATAAAAAATATCACGTTCAAATCCCGCTCATGGCGAGGTGTACTCGATACAACATTATGTGATAACATTTGTTAGTGACTTGCAACAGGTCAGGGGTTTTCTCTGGGTACTCTGGTTTACTCCACCAATAAAATTGAATGCCACGATATATCTCTAATATTGTTGAAAGTGGCATTAAACACCATAATCATAACCCATTTAAAATTGTTCATGGAATAAAATGCTTATTTTATTTTGACCACCACAACGAAATAACCTTGGCAATCCGTAATAGGATAAAAAAAAAAAACAACAACCAGGCGATTGACATTTTCATCATTTCAATTATGTGATACATATCTATGGCTCCAGTCATATACATAGCCTGATGTACCTAGCTCGTAGTCCAATTAAAAATACAGCATTTTTCTATAAATCATGATAAAAAGTGACTGAGTGAGTGATTGTTGTTTAACACCAACTCAGCAATTATTAGGCTATATCGTGGCGAGCACAAGTTAATTTTCAATGAAATGATGTTGAGGTCTGCTTTGTACTAGACCAACACCCTTAGTTGGATTTTTATAGTACTAGCTCATTAAAACAACACTCCACAGGTAGACATGTCGCTCCATTCCGACACATTATCCTGATTCTGAGCCAACCAGTCTTTACTCTTTCTCCTTAATGCTGTGTGCTTAACGGAGAAGCAACAAATACCAATCTTATAGTCTTCAGTTTGAACTGATCGGGACTTGAGCCCACGATCTACTGCATTCGAGGCGGTTGAAAGAGTAATAATAGACAATTTTAAATAGTTACATCATACCTGTATTTGTTTTAACATGCTTTGGTTTTGCTGCCTGACAGGTACATTAATTTTCAGATCTATGTTAATATCTGTTTGTAGCTTTATCCATTTTTCCTTTGTTGATTGTGGCTTCCAATCAGCTGGTCGAAATCCATTCTGTAATGAAATACAAATGGCTTAATTTATAAAATGGTTAATTCATTGGTGTATATATAGAATCTCTAACTGAAGTGAACAACAATATTTCTCAAATTGAGAGATAGTTTGAACTTTTCACTTAAACATAAGCAAGTATAAAATGAAAAATATTTATCATAAAAAATCTAGAAATATTGTTATAAAATCTAGATAATTGATAATTCTCTATCGATTCCAATGTAAAACACAGAATTGTAATAAAAAAAAAACAACATTGGAAAATCGAAGGTGACTTGTTCTCATCATACGTTGTTCATCTTTTAGTATTTAGATGATTGATGGTTTGTGGCTTATTGTGTTTAATGCCACTTCAACAATATTTCAGTTATATTGTGGCCGAATTTTTTATTGGTGGAGGAAACCGCAGTACCCAGAGAAAACCAACAACCTGTCACAAGTTCAACAGATTGAGCTTCAAGTAAAATGCACAAGAATTCATAGTGAAATAATGTTCATCTTATTTTACATCTTAATTTTTCAAGACGCAAAACAATCTCCTTAAGTGCAATGCCATTGACAATCATTTACATATAATTTGCATAATTAATGAAGAAAAAAAATGATTGGCCATGAAGACGAATGTCCATAAGCTAAAAATAAACTGTAGCCATGGAAATACTGTAAATACTGTAAATAAAGCAGTATGTATTTTGTACTTGACATAATTCAAATGGTGGCTATGTTATTTCAATCTGACATTCAACTTTCACATGGTTGTGGTGGTTTATGCTGTTTAATGCCACTTTCATCAATATCTCAGCTATAACGTGGCAATCAATTTTATTGGTGGAGGAAATCGGAGTACCCCGAGAAAACCACTGCCCTGCCGCAAGTAACTGACAAACTTTATGACATAATGTTGTATAAAGTACACCTCGCCATGAACGGGGCTCGAACTCACAACTTTAGTGGTGATAGACACTGATGTCATAGGTAGTTGTAACTATCAAACGATTACGACCACGATGGCTCCTACTTCTACATTAAACCTGACTTCTACTGGACATGGCATAAATGTAACTATCATTTTTACTATTTACAGTAGTCCCCCTTATATAACTGCAATACTTTTGAAGCATTAAACATCCCTAATAATAATTTTAGTTTGTTTTAATAACATAATTTTTTGGAAGAATTTTACAAGTTAAAATGACTTACCTTTGGGTCTAAAACATCAATTATTTTACAAGTAAATCTGTCATGAGTTAAAGAAACATCTATTTGATATTAAAATTGTGAATTTTGATTTTTTCCTGCATTACGTTTGGACAGGAAAAATAAAACTGTTGACAATTGTGCCTCATATATAATACCATTAACCACCATGGATGATTTTAAAAGGGGGGGAAATTGCCACTTGTTTCTACACTTGACTGAAACTGAAAAAGAGAAATTTTAATAACTAAAGAAAGTAAATTGTTCACATAATTTGTTTTTGGCATGCACTTGATCATATTAAAAACTTAAAATTGTTCCAGGTAATAAACATTCAGTAAATCACTCCCCTTACAAAGGTTTCAATCTGAATCTTGAATGAAATTCAGCAGTATACAAATAAACTGAACTTCTTTTCCCCTACAAACACATCATTATAAGAAGAGTTTGAAGATACCGTAGGGGTAATCAGAATCCTTAAATCGAAGAAGAACAGACAACACAATGGTCAAAAGAAAAAGGACAAAATGACATAAACTAAAGATTGAGTATCATTAACCTCTAAAAAATCGGGGGTGAATTCAGGTGCTTCGGAAGCGTAAGCAGTTCCTGCTCCACAAGTGGCACCTGTCATGTTAATCTAGTTACAAACCCAGTTGATTATATAAGGATACTTCTTTGTGTTAGAACAGATCTGTAGAAGATATCTCTCTGTTGATAGATCTTTCTGTATCAGTCCTTTACTTACTCCTCTGTGTATCAAATAGAGAATCTAAAAAATAAATGAGTTACTGTTAGAACAGATCTGTAGAAGATATCTCTCTGTTGATAGGTCTTTCTGTATCAGTCCTCTACTTACTCCTCTGTGTATTAAATAAAGAATCTAAAAAATAAATGAGTTACTGTTAGAACAGATCTGTAGAAGATATCTCTCTATTGATAGGTCTTTCTGTATCAGTCCTCTACTTACTTCTCTGTGTATCAAATACAGTATCTAATAACATAAACAAGTGTTATAGGTATTTTAAAACCACTTTCAAACATGGTGGTCAATTTTATTGGTGGAGAAAACCAGATTACCAAGAGAAAACCACTCACCTGCCGTCAATCAGTAACAAACTTCATCATATAAAGTTGTATCAAGTACACCTTTGCTTTGTGCAGAATCAAACTCACAAAATAGAAGATTCCTTCTCAATGGAGCCATTGGGGGTTGAGTTGTCAGGTTATAATACAGAATGCCTGATGGTGGACCACATTAGGTTAAGTACTAGGAGAGAGCAATGCTCCCTGCACATTAAATACCTCTTTTGTATATTTTAGAAAAGTGCAGGCACATTGTAGCTGTTAATATCAAAGACTAAATTTTCGTCCATACCTAGCTCTCCATACTTTTCCAATGGCAATTAAAAAATCATTGTCCCAATTTACCCATTCTTCCCTCATTTCTATATCATTTTCATAGACTGAAGCACTTGTTCTTGTCCTGAATATATCTGAAAGGCTGCTAGTTGGATGTTAAGCAATAATCAATCAACCTCATTTCTATATCATTTTCATAGACTGAAGCACTTGTTCTTGTCCTGAATATATCTGAAAGGCTGCTAGTTGGACGTTAAGCAATAATCAATCAACCTCATTTCTATATCATTTTCATAGACTGAAGTACTTGTTCTTGTCCTGAATATATCTGAAAGGGTGCTAGTTGGACGTTAAGCAATAATCAATCAATAAATCACAAACACAACTACCAACAATAGGTACAAAGGATATTGTGTTTAAATACTCCACTCATCATTGAGTGCTCTACTTTCATGGCACATTAATTACCTGTCTAAATTTTGCTTGACAAGATGACATCATGTTTGGCGGAGCTAAGGCAAAAATACCCATCACATGTAAACCGCCGGGTAACATTCTTGTTACCTGAAATGAAAGTTGAGAACAAAAATTAAGTACATCGGAATCACGCTGTCATTATTGATACATAAAAATCACCTGATAGCATTCTTGTTACCTGTAATGAAATTTAAGGAAAAAAAATTAAGTACCGCCCGGTACATCAGAATCACATGATGCCAATTTGTGAAATCAAAATGTCCATTATTGATACTAGTACATATAAATCACCTTGTAGCATTCTGATCTTACGGTCTAAAAACTTTCTAGTATGAGCTTTGTAATCGTACTACAAAATCATCCAATCAGTAAACTTTGTATATTTGATACAAAGTTCTGATTGGCTGTTTTTCAAGGGCAAAAATTGTGCTCACAGGTTTCATGACCGCAAGGCCATGTAACCTGTAATGACTAGTATCAGTATCCAGTACATCTGAATTACATGCTGGCATACAATGTGAAATCAAAAATATCAAAGACAATTAAGCCACCTGGTAGCAAGTAATGTGAAATCTCAAAATATCCATGATATATCAGCCACCTGGTACATTTATTATTCTGGTGGTATGCAATGTGACATATAAAAAAAACTCACACTCAAAGGTTTTATGGCCGTGAGACAAGATGAACTATAAATAAATAATAATAGCCCTGGATAATCAGAAGAGGATGTAACAGGGAAACACCAAAAGGAGGTTGGACTTTTGGGGTGTTAATTGTATCAATCATTTGAATAAAAGATATCACGTTGCTAAAAAAAAAAAAAAAAAAAATTAACCATCAAAATTTATAGCCACAAGATGAATTCTATCATAGAATAAAGTTCATGTTGCATGTTTATTTATAAAAATATTGGGACAAATTAAGCTACAACAAATATAACATCAGAGGTTAAAAAATCTTGGACCACCTCACTAGCCCAGGGCTAGCATACTCCCAAATATTACTAGCCCGAATCTATGAACCACTAGTCCTGGTCAATACCGTGATTCCATGAATCCGACTTGCAGACTCGACCCCTTGTACAACATGTACAATGTATAATAGTTTAATAATCTTTTATTTACACTTATTTTCCAGTTCAGGTCACTGTAATATGTACTGTGACTACATATTTGAAGTTTTTCAAGGATACAGTGCTGTTTTCGTCAACGGCAGGGGGGGGTGGTTTTCCTTTTCTCCGCTGGTTTTTCAATTTGCTTGCCGAAAAACTTTAATAAAGATTGTTGACTCATGGTCATAAATCAACTGTTATCGATTTATAATTAGCGTAAGGATAAATGTTATTTTTATACATTCAGAAACCAGTAGAATAGCACAAACAAGCATGACACATTTATTTAAGGAAAGCGAAACTAGACAGTGTGAAAGTAACGAGCGGAAACAAGGAAACGTAGTCAATGACGAGTCAGGTGACATCCAAGCTGAATATAAGTAGATACGCAAACATTGACAAGTTTGTCCATATCCGATATATTTTTTTTACTAGCCCATCGGGCATACAGCTGATTATTTCAGCTAGCCCAAATGTGGAAATTACTAGCCCCGGGCGTCAGGCTAGTGGATTTTTTAACCCCTGAATATTATCTGTAAGCTGCATCAATAATGAACTAACTTGACGAGCATGAGTTGCAATCCATCTTTCATCGCAGTCCACCATACTGATTGGTTTCTGTGACTTCTTTGCTTGTTTTGGTTCCTCATCATCTTCACTGGCCTCATCCTCTACTGGCTCTGGGGAACAAATTAAACGTACTGCATAGTCTTTATGATGCGTAGGCTAGAAATATAAATGGTTCTGTGTACAAAACTAGCATAATTTCAAATTACCGATTCAATGCACCCATTAAACATATACACACATGTTGCTGATAAAAGAGACGATGTCTCTTTCCATATTGTCAATTTTCCTTTTTTGGACTTTGGTCCCCATCATATAGCATTAACAACATTTGTAAGTTAGTTTGTTTTGCAAAAATTTGTAATAATGTTTCTGACTTCAATGATTGTAATCTTGTGATAACAGAAAAAGTTTAAATTACCAAGGATACAGTTTTGAAATATTAATGAAAACTTTCACAAAATTTTATTACCACTATAAAGATTTTGTACATAAATACAATTCTACATGCAGAAATCTGATCAAAATGAGTATTTCCCATCCATGTTTTTATGGCAACGTAATCAACAAAGATAAAGGGTTCAAATCTTAAAAATCTAAACTTGTAAAATCTTGTGTGTAAAGGCTATAAAATAGCAACTATAGCTGACTCTTTGAAGCATGTTTACTTTGCTAAAAATATAGACAATATGCAGGTACAACTAGTAGGTCCAAGGTAGGAAGCGTAATCTTGGGTGTATTTGTTCGATTGTTCTCGGATTTCTTCTTAACGTCATTGGATAGATAAATGGAAGCTGCAAGATTAGCAGATGATGTAAGACAACATTATCATATTCAACTCACAAACAAACATCATATACACAGAAAGTTGTAACTGAAAATGTAGCGGCAAATATTACAAAGCAAGGAAAACAACTCAGCATTCAATCAGAAACAAAGATGGCGGCCATCTACCTTTTTACACCTTAAGTTTGTCCGCACCGCAAGTTTGTCCTTCTTGCCATTTACATCTTGTGTACATACACAAAAGACCAGTTATGTCATCTTACAGGTGATCAGCATTCCATACTTGACAACAACGTGGAAAAGCAAAACCAACAGATGAAAAAGGTAATTTTACATAAAACTAGAAAAATATTTGCAAAAATAGCAAAATCTACTAAGGCGCTACTTTTCAATATCACCTTTAAACCAATTTTAATATGACGTCCCGTATTCGGTATACAAATAAAGGCATATTTGAATAACAATCAAATATAGGCCACACATGCACGCTGAGCTAAAAAATAAAGCACCTACATATCGCTCGGTGTTAAATATTCATGAATATAATGCCTACCCATATTTGAATAACAATAAAGTATGGCCGGCATGAATTATTTCTTAATTCCAATACAATACTGAGCATAAAAATGTATTCTTGCATATCCCTGTGTCTAAAAAGCACAAAAATTACAATTCCGGGAAATATTGTATTACGACTTTGGCACATAAACAAAGTGACGTCATATGAAGACTTCCAGTTTAAAATGTAAATATCAGACATTATTTGGCTTCGTGTACGCTTCAATGTAGATAGAATTTAACTAAAATAACTTTTCAAGATAAGCATTTTAGTTATTTTTGTGTATTGTTGTACATATGACATGTAGGATTTCACGTTTTCAAGATGACGAATCCTTAACACTGACTGCCTCGAATTTTAAAACTGCCGTATTTGTCCTATTAGAATCGAAATAATTCATGCCGGCCATACTTTATTGTTATTCACATATGGGTAGGCAATATATTCATGAATTATTTCTTAATTTATATATGATTAAACAGGTATAGAAACCGTCCCAAGTCACTTTGGAAGTTTGTTTACATTCCAGAGATGGCAACATGTGACCTAATTAAAATGCAACGTCCTAGCTTTATATATGGGCGATGAACTTGACGGATGAAATTGGATCATCCAATGATTTCCAGTATGTGTTTGCTTTCTCATTACAGTTTATCAGTTGATGAATGCTTTAGCATGACAAAGTTAATATTTCAACAGAATGTTTATTTGTGCAAAGTAGTCAGGACTTCCGTTGCACATAAAAGTTATTATACAGTGATTAGCATTAGGTGGACGAACCTTGGGAAGCTGAAGATAATGTTAGATCTCCCTAAAGAAAGTTAAGGACTCAAATTGTTTTTATTTTATTTCCTTGGTCTTGGAATATGCAAAGATGCAAACATATAATTTTGTTGTCTAGCTCTCAACTTGAAACAGTCGTATTCTGCAAAAATTGGTAAAATCAAAACTAAGTCTACACGGAAAATATATTATTTGTCAAATTATAATGTTTAATCACATTCAACAAAAATAAAAACGTCGTAGCATAAAAACTGTAAGAGGAGTTGCACGGACAAACCATGTACCCTTTCAGCCAAATTCACAAATAAAAAAAAATAACTAAGTTCAACAATCTATATTTTTTGGTAAAATTCATGAAAATCAAAATCCTTACAACATGCACATCTTTGATATAAGTACAAATGTTCTGCAATGTAAAAACTTCCTAACTTACAAACTGTAGGAGGAGTTGCACAGACAAACCATGTACCCTTTTTGCCATATTCACACAAAAATGGCTAAGTTCAACAATCTATATTTTCAGTAAAAATGCACAAAAATCCAAATCTTTACCACATGCACATCTTTGATACATGTACAAACAATCTACAATATAAAAACTTCCTAGCGTAAAAACTGTAGGAGGAGTTGCGCAGACAAACCATGGACCCTTTTTGTCAAATTCACCAAAAAATGACTAAGTTCAACAATCTATATTTTTGGTAAAAATGCACAATAATCAAAATCCTTATCACATGCACATCTTTGATATATGTACAAATGATCTGCAAAATAAAAACTTCCTAGCGCAAAAACTTTAGGAGGAGTTGCGCGGACAAACCATGTACCCTTTTTGCAAAATTCACCAAAAAATGTCTAAGTTCAACAATCAATATTTTTGGTAAAAATGCACAAAAATCAAAATCCTTATCACATGCACATCTTTGATATATGTACAAATGATCTGCAACATAAAAACTTCCTAGCGTAAAAACTTTAGGAGGAGTTTCGTGGACAAACCATGTACCCTTTTTGCCAAATTCACCAAAAAATGACTAAGTTCAACAATCTATATTTTTGGTAAAAATGCACAAAAATAAAAATCCTTATCACATGCACATCTTTGATATATGTACATATGATCTGCAACATAAAAACTTCCTAGCAGAAAAACTGTAGGAGGAGTTGTGCAGAGAAACCATTTACCCTCTATGCGGACAGACAGACAGGGTGAAACCTATATACCCCTCCAAACTTTGTTTGCAGGGGGTATAAAAGAAATTCCAATGCGTTCGTATGTGACATGCAATTTCGTGATAATTTGTTATTCTTTGCGACCGGATGGGTGGCTGATCTTAGAACATATGTGGAAGAGTATATATTTACACATGCGACGACAGGGATAGAAATTGGGAAGTTCAAGCTGGTAGCACAGACAAGATTTTTGATAAAAAAAATGTCTATATGTTTAACTAAATTATAGGTAAAAGCTTAGTAGCCCAGACCAAAATCTAGGAGCCGTAGGCGACTGGGCCCCTGTTAATTTCTGTCCCTGGACGACATTCCATCCAACACATTAAAGTTATTCAGTGTCTGTGGACACCTACAAAGACATAATTGATTAGTTGGTTTGATTTTATTGTATTGAATGCCACTTGCAACAATATTTCAGTTATATCGTGGCCGTCAGTTTTATTAGTGGAGGAAAACGGAGGACCCGGAGAAAACCACTGACCTGCCGCAAGTCACTGACAAACTTTACAACATAATGTTGTACACCTCGCCCTGGGCGGGAGTCGAACCCACAACATCTGTGGTGATAGGCACCAACAGCATTAAATATTAAGTAATTGTAAATCCAACTACCATACAATCACGACAACGATGACCCCAAAGACATACGGTAATTGTTTTTTTTTGATTGATTGCTTGGTGTTTAACATCCAGCGAGCAATTTTTCAGCTAT
Organism: Gigantidas platifrons; assembly: GCA_002080005.1. Classification (NCBI taxonomy): domain Eukaryota; kingdom Metazoa; phylum Mollusca; class Bivalvia; order Mytilida; family Modiolidae; genus Gigantidas; species Gigantidas platifrons. Next base: position 1,128,682 of record MJUT01053183.1, read on the forward strand.
ATTCAGGACGAGAACATTTAAAAATTTAAACGCCACGGGATTCGAAACAAGGAAAGGTGATGGGTAGGGACGAAGAATTTAGCCAGTGTAACAGGTCTCCTATGGACCACTCATCACGAGCATAATGCTCATCATGAGCTGTTACACTGGGTTCTTTAACGTGCAAAGAGGGTTGCAATCTCGCAACATGGGACCTCGAATTTATTTACGTCTCATTCGAAGGACGGGTTGGTTGTGAATTTATATATCCCGCACAACCGACGGACGCCCCTTCAAGCCGAAGAAGCTCTTGGTCACATTTCTATACCCCTGGTTCCCGCTGGGTTGGACATAATTGGTTCTCGACCAATAGCAAAATAGATCCAAGAACAGGGGCCTGTAAAAGGGCTTTGTATGATAAACATCACGTCCACAATCTAGAATTATAATGTCGGGGTTTAATATCCATCCTCGTGTTATGGGTTTTCGACGTATTATCGATTTTCCGATCTGGCGATTGACAGTGTTAACCCTTAATTCATATGACGATTGGAATTATCAAAGAATGGCTACTGTAGTTAAATATTTCTTAAATTTGTACATAAGATTGTTTGAAAAGCCATTCTTGTATTTTAATATACTCTCGATTATCTGTCAACTTCTGATGTCAGTAAATGGCGTCACATGTTTTTGTCTTACGTAAAAACAGGGCCGATATAAGGGATGGAAACGAATATAAAATCCGTAAATGGCTGGTTTTAAAATTTCATGGTTCTGGCCATCTATAAATCATACTACATTGTACATCTAAATAAAATAACAGAATGTTTGAAAATTATCACTTTCAAAATTGTGTTCACTTTTGTTGTTTTTTTAGTCCTGAAACCAAAATGCATGCTGTTGACGTGCATTTTATATAAGAAACCAGCACATTTCAGTCAGCTCTTTTATTTACAAGTACGATAAGTGACACCATGACAATCACACGACAGGTAGAGCAGGTGTCTGAGATGCAGACGACATAGTTAAATTTTATGTAGCCTTTCAGGATTTTTTTCCAGCTACTTTATAAATGAAGTCATTTCTTGGCATTACGAAAGTATGGTTCAGTAGGTAAGTTCACAATTTTTGGTACTTATGTCTTTAAAAGAAATCTTAAACATTTTTGACAGACGTCACGTTGCCATCCTGTTTACTATCTAGAAATAGAAACCGGAAGACAGGTAAAAAATAACACGTGCGCTGTGTAAATCAAAATAAAATGGATGAGACGAAAACATATGACAGACGAAAACATATACCGACATATCACGAACAAAGTAAAATGTGAAATATTTGACTTAAACATTCTCGATCTACCGGGGTTTTTTGTTTGTTTTTTTTATCATACAAATAATTTTAACAGAGTTACAGACTCCTGTGATCCCAACAGCTGTTGAGAAAAAAGTCCGAGTTCGGATACTAAGTCGGTTACTCGGTATCGGATACATTTGACTTGTATTTTCACAAGACACATTTAACGTCTATTCTACATTTAACTTAATTTAAGTATCAACCTGTCCGATTATTAAGCCCAATTGCCACTGTCCGGTGTCGTACAGCTTTGAAATGTAGTCTTGAATTGATTCATCAACCAAAATAGTCTTTCCCATCTCAAATCTGTCTGCTATTCCAAAACGGAAACTGTTAACTAATTTTGAAGGGAGACCATCCATCACGGAAAACGTTCGATTAGGCTAAGCAAAATTATTTGTTCGCGTTATTCAAAACGCAACTGACGTTTCCGGAACTTGTATTGCACATGCGTGCCGTTCTTATAATTCACAACTTTCAAAGGGAATTAACTCTCATCAGAAGTCGAGTTAGTTACGTCAATAATGATTTCGCTGATTTGAAGTTATCAATCGATGATTTTAGTAAGAAGTATCGTTTTTAACAGATTTGACAGTGGATTACAGTTTTAGTCAATTTAGTTTTAGTGATTTTAGACATATATAAATTACCACTTATATTAATAGTATTGTACAATACTATATATACAGCACCACCCGTAGGTCTGCTATGCCACCGATTTTCTTAGAGGAAACACAGCTATAGGCACTCGACACCATATAAAAAATCCAGTCATTGGTAAAAAAAATTGTCGTGTACTCTTTTTATATTACACATCAATTGGCATTTTTTTACCCGATTGACTATGGATTTATTTATTTATAAAATGTAGTATCGAGTGCCGGTGTCACGGGGCTGTGGGGGGGGGGGGCAACCTCATGGTTTAAATAAATATGTAAAAACATATTCACCTCGTCTATTCTTGTACTGTGATTGGGTAAGTTGGAGAATGTTACAGTTAGACAAGTTTGTGAGTAATGTAGCATTCATATATGAGGGGAGAACAGGGGGGTAGTCTTCTCCTTTCTCCCACCCCTCTCCTCCTTTCTCCCATCCCTCTCCTCCTTTTTCCCACCCCTCTTCTCCTTTCTCCCACCGGAAAATAAATCTCCCTATGAAAAAAAGTTAAAAAAAAGTTTTGTTCATTAGCTCACCTGACCATAGGCCATGTGAGCTTTTGTCATGGGTAAGTGTCCGTCGTCCGACCGTCCGTCCGTTAGCTTTTCACATTTAACTCTTCTTCTCTGAAACCGCTGAACAGATTTCAACCAAACTTGCCATAGATGTTCATTGGATGGTCCTCTACCATATTTGTGTTTTTGGTGTAGATCGGAAATTCAACATGGCCACAAATGGGAACAATAACGTGTTCTGATTGGTTGAAACCTTGAAAATCTTCTTGTCAGAAACCACTAGACCAATTGACTTTGTAAGAATGATCATTTGGTGGTCATGTACTAAGCTTGTGAATCGTTTGCCGATCGGAGATTCAAGATGGTCGCCATGACTCGACTTAGTTTTAATATAGGACCCTATGGAAAAAATGTTTAAAAGTCTTTAACTCTGAAACCAATAAGTCAATTAAAAACAAACATGGCATGAATGGTCCTTAGGTGGTCAACTTTCAAAATTATGTGCAGTGACCCCGACCTCCATACAAGATGGCTGCCGTCAGCGAACATAGTTTTAACATAGGACCCTATGGGAAAAATGTTTATTTTTTTCCCTCTGAAACTAGTAAGTCAATTTAAAGCAAACATGGCATGAATGGTCCTTAGGTGGTCAACTTTCAAAATAATGTCATGTGACCCCGACCTCCATCCAAGATGGCTGCTATCAGCGAACATAGTTTTAACATAGGACCCTATGGGGAAAATGTTTAAAAAAAATTTCCTCTGAAACCAGTAAGCCAATTTTAAAATCTTCTCCTCTGAAACCAGTAAACCAATATAGTAAACATGTCATCGATGGCCCTTAGGTGGTCAACTTCCAAAATTATGTTCAGTGACCCCAATCTCGGTCCAAAATGGCCGCCGTCAGTGAACATAGTTTTAACAGAGGATCCAATGGGAAAATTGTTTAAAAGTCTTCTCCTCTGAAACCAGTCAGCCAATTTAAAGCAAACATGGCATGGATGTTCCTTGGGTAGTATATACTTTCAAAATTGTGTCCGGTGACCACAACCTTCATCTAAGATGGCTGCCATGAGCAGACATAGTTTTAACTTAGAACCCTAAGGGATTTGAATAGTAACTTAGATATATTCGGCATGCAGACATTCTTAAGAGGACTTATTTATATCAGATGAGCGATACAGGCTCACCTGAGCCTCTAGTTTGTAATAAAAATCGTAAACGTTGAACGCTAAATTTATAAATAACGAAGTCGAAACGTGAAGTCAAAATCCGCATTTCATCTATCGGAACATCTTGTTGATTATTGATCACTAATACTATCAGTTGCATGTGTATCAACACAGCCCTCTTTTGGCTTAAGAAATGGCCTAAAATTGGAGAGAGAAAAAATGCCGCGATATGTTGTTGATTACTTTGGCATATAAATGCCATTTTAAAAACTCGTGACGTCATAAGAAACTTTTCCGCATAGAACGTTAATACTGGATGTTATTTCGCAACATGTACGCTTTAATTTCGGATAAAATCCAGCAAGAAATTATTTCAAAGTTATGTGATGTCTTCGTTTTTTTTTATCATATTATTTTAATTGACAATTTGGGTTTCAGAAAGTCAACATGGTGGCTCATTCATATGTCCACTAGTAGTAGGTGATGTCACAGTTCACAGGAATCGGAAATTTTTTCAATATATGGTCAAACGTTGTAATTTTCTATCCGCGTTCCTTTACTGTACATGATCAATGCTATACTATCAATGCTATATATAAATCTATTATATATAGCATTGATCATGTATGTACACGGATAGTAAATTACAACGTTTGACCGTATTTTATTGATAAAATTTCCGATTCCTGTGCACAGTTACATCCCTATTATATGCTGATGACATTATTTTAGTATCAGAATCTGAAGAAGGATTACAAAATGGGTTAAATGTGTTAAGTGAATTCTGTTCCTCCTGAAAATTGGAAGTTAATACAAACAAATCCAAAATAATGATATTTAACTCTAATGGTAAATCATTCTTAAATCACTTTAAATTGGATAATGAATACTTAGAGACAGTTAAATCATACTGCTACCTTGGTGTTACTGTTAGCTACACTGGCAACTTGAGCCAAACTAGCAAAAACCTAATGGAAAAGGGCAGAAAGGCATGGTTCAAAATTAAAAGGACAATTACTCTAAACAATCCTTGCAATCTTCTTGAAAAACTTTTTGATTCCCTGGTTGTCCCCATCATCCTGTATGGAAGTGAAGTTTGGGGTGTAGGTAATAAGTTCAGAGATTATGACCCTTTTGAACACCTACATTTAAAATTTATAAAAGAAATTTTAGGGGTACAGTGTAAAACTACTAATGTAGCTTGTCTAGCAGAGACAAACAGAACTCCTTTGCATCTAAAAATCAAACTTTCAGCTATAAAATTACTTGATCACATAGTTAACTCCCCAAATACACTTGTAAATAAAAT
>MJUT01053183.1:1133732-1151663 GCA_002080005.1 Gigantidas platifrons
TTGGACATCTTAACTTTAACACAAATAATATTAAATTTTATATTAATAGCATTCAACAAAGGATTCAAGATCAGGCTAAACAGAATATGAATAGCTTGATTAATGTATGTGAAAAGTTGAAGTTTTTTCGAGAAATTCATACATTGATATCTGTAAATTAAAATCAGATAGATCTTTGCTGGGCAAATTCCGGCTTAGTGCCCATTCTCTAGCCATTGAAAAAGGTCGTTACTCAAATATTGAAAGACAGAATCGTGTCTGCCTGTCATGTGATACAGGAGAAGTTGAGAACGAATATCATTTCTTTTCAACTTGTCCACATTATATATCTTTAAGAAAAACATTCTTACAAAAAGTTAACATTAAAATAGTTAACTCAAATATTTCATTAAGACACATGTCTTTACTTTTTAATAGTAGTTTGCTGGTCACTCTTAAAATTACAGTCAATTTTTTTAATGATTGTTTCTTAATGAGAAAGGCCATTTAGAAACTGAGGCTATTTTAATATACTTAGTAGTACTAAATACCACTGTCATTCCATGAGTCTGTTATTTTGTATTGTTTCAGTTTATGCCATAACCATTTATTGTAAATGTGTTCGTGCAAATAAAATATTGTCTATTGTCTATTGTCTATGTGTTTCATGAGTGTATAATTCCAGTAAAGATATCTGTCACATAATCCGTTTTTATTTTATTTTTCGTTCTTCGTTCCTAAGGAAATTAATGCCCCGTTTCTTTGTGTTTTCAATTTTTATTTCACCTTTTTTTTTTCGTTCTTGTATTTCCCCTACGCTACTCACTGACCAATTGTCCTTTACTACCATAAACTATAGTTACGGGAAACGTCACCAACAAGTTTGGTACAACATTGCCAGATCCAAGTTGGAATCGTATCAAGTAAGTCATCCTATGCTTTTTTCGCATTCAGAAAAAATATATAAAAATTCCCTTTGTCGACATTTAACCATTATTTCTCATTTTGCACATATCCTGTCACAATAACACAATTATTATTCTTTTTGTCTACTAGTGGTATATTTATCCTACTTATAGAGACCGTATTTGTATTTCTTAATTTGTCTGACCGTCACTCCGTGTTTTATTTGAAATTATCCCGACTACATTTTGGATTTAAACTAAAACGATGTTTGGGAAACTAATTTAAAATTCTAGATGATAAAAAATATCATTACTATATGAGTAGATTTATAACTTTTTGTCACAAACTGTCAATCGACACTGGTAAATTGTCCCAAAAAAATTATTCCACGAGAAAATCGACATTGTACATTATGTACGTATGGCGATATTGGTGATGACTATCATTATATTCTAACGTGTTCTGCTTTTAAAGAAAACTGAAACATGTTATTGAAATATTATTTTCTAGAAAGTCCAAAATACACTGAAATTCAACGAAACCGGACATTTTAGACATTACCCATGAGAGTTTAATCTTTTGTTAATTAGCCTAAGATTTACACAAGATGTTTTATATAGCCGCGAAATAACTGTTCATTAATTCGTTGAATTTCAGTGTATTTTGGTCTTTCTAGAAAATAAGATTTCAAAACATTTTCCAGTTTTCTTTAATAGCAGAACACATTAGAATATAATGATAGTCATCACCAAAATCGCCATACGGGTTACAATCCTTTGGTCCGAAGGTCCGATAGTCCGAAGGGCCGATATCGATAGTCCAAAAGTCCGATGTAGTTTGGTATTCTGCTGGTGGCCAGCCTCGTCAGAATTTCCTTTCTACCCTGTGTTTTTCCACAGTAACGCAATTTGCCAACATTACATAACCAGTCTAAAAAAAGTAAGAAACCGAATCTCCGTTCCAAAAGGGGAATCCAAAGCCGTAAGTCCAAGGAATTCGGCAAAATCGAGCAGACGAGCAAAGACAGAGAAAAAAAGACAACACAAAAACAAAAAGCATACACAAAAGATGACTATCACGGACCCATAAGAACCAGGGTTAGACCAGGTGTGCCGGCAGAGTAAGCGTCTACAACCTCTTTAGGGACATCCGCCGTGTTAGCCAGAGTCAAATCAGGTGCAGAGGAAGAAAGAAGCTGATCAAGGAAACACATCTGTTTGCATCTGTGAAACAGTTGTCTCATAACGGTCCACCAAGTCGTGATGGCGTCCGTAGAACTTCAGAAGCGATGACTTCAACCTTTTAGCAACATAGCCTTGTCTCATGAGTTTGTCAGTTAGCAACCGGGCTCTGTCTAGAAAATCACGATATACCACAAGCTCTGGAGTAACGGACAAGCTGTGATATATAAACTCCATATTCCGGTGCTGCAGGAATGTTGCCACAAAGAAAAGGGAAATTCACGATGGGAAATATGAAGGCATCGCGTTTGTCATACAGCTTCGTAGAAAGTCTTTCTCTGTTGTCAATTTCGAGATGAAGATCAAAATATGAAGCGGATCGTGGTGTATTGGTGGTATCCTTAATCTCTAAACAGCAAAATTCACGGAACAAATGCATTTTGTCAGATGAAAAAAGAAATCAGTGGTCGAGTGCCTGTGACATTTCCAATGGGCCCATAAACTTTCATCATGGAATTTATAAATAGTGGACGCGTCGGGGGGTGAAAAATATCAGTATTCGGTCAACCGAGGCCAATTAATGATCCAGATTGGGACACGACGCAGTATAACCGTCGAACCTTCGCTGTATATTGTAGTAATACAACAAAATCTTATTATAATATAGGTATATTGATTAAAAGTAAGAATAAACAGTCGGACAAGGAGCTTTGTGGCAACTAACGTAACGTGGACGGACAGACAGACGAACATCTTTAACCATGTACCTCTCACATTGCTTCTGGGAACAGCTTTTCATTTTTGTGTCGCCAGCGACGAAATCGCTTCGCGCTCGACATAACAGTCCAAATTTCGTTGTTGTCGTAGTCAACAACTGAAGTTCAACCGGCTTTGATTTTAAAACTTAATTGACATCTTTGTCAAATGTCGACGTGTTTTAGTGATCTTTGCTCAGCTTCATGATCAAGATATTGTATCCAATCAGGGACGAACAATTACAGATTAAGTATTAGTCCCTGGTCCAATACACCATTGATGAAAATAATACCTATTACCTTTGCTGATCCTAATTTGTTCTTTTTACTCTATAATGAAAAGTTGTGTATCTTGGTTACCACAGGGACTCGAGTCTCATTTACAACATTATTTGTTTTTCCGGTATTCTGATTGGTTAATCAGGGGTCAGAGGTCGGATTCCAGCTTACTATTCAGAAGCTATCTTGTCAAAAAATTCTGGCTCCGGGGCTACCTTTCAAATTAATACTACGCACTGTGCATTTTCATGTGCTTAAAGCTCTCTGTGGAACTAATTGTGTAGATATTGGATTGGAACTACAAGTATAAAACGATTTTTTTCGGAATTTATCAACATATAGACTCGGTCCAATTCAGTTAAATTTTGCATATATTCGGACGTTCTAAGCTGGCTTATTGTTTGTATTGTACAATTATATCTTAGTGTATTTATTTAATATGTTCTCTGTATAATTGTAATCTTTGGCTTATGAGAATAAAGAGCACCTGAGTTCACCCCGGTTTTTAGTGGGGTTCGTGTAACTCGATCTTTAGTTTTATGTGTATGTTTTGTAGATGGTTGTTTGTCCTTTAGTTTTTATTGTGATTCGTGTTACTCGATCTTTAGTTTTATGTGTAATGTTTTGTAGATGGTTGTTTGTCCGTCTGTCCCTTTTCTTTTGGCCATTGTGTTGTCTGTTCTTCTTCGATATACGGATTCTAATTATCCCTTTGGTATCCTCAAACTCTTCTTATATAAGAACACTCGCATTCATGTAATTACACTTCGATGTCAAAATCGTTATAGTTACAACTAATTTATAAATATCGCGGAAGCAGAAGGAATTAATGTTGTAATCAAATGTATAGCCTAAGTGTACATAACTTCGTCACCTCCGATTTTTACCAGGAGCCACCGTGATCGTTGTATCGAGTACACCTCGCCATGAGCGGGATTCGAACTCACAACATTAGAAGTGATATGCACTGATTGCATAGGTAGTTGTAAATCCAACTTCCATATGGTCATGACCACGACGGCCCTTTAGACAACAGGCGCAAGAGTCCATGAGATATGTAACACCCTCTTATACTGATCCTTAATCTACTCCCAAACTTGTTCAAACCACTACCTTATATACTAATCCTCTAGACTTGCTACAAGCTCATGTTTTACCCCTTTAAATAAATTGTTGGCTATGAAAGTTGAATTCTTAACTGACCACTTATATTTACTATAGATCTAAATTTCTACATGTTGAGAACTCATAAATGTAGTCAGTAAAAAAAATGTTGTTAGTAAATATAAATGGTCAGTCACGATTTGAACTTTCATAGCAGCTATTTAAGGGATTACCGGTATTGATAAGAAAGGGATTTGTTGCAAGTCTAACTACGTAAGAACTAACTGTATTGTATATGAATAGTTGCCGGTGTCCATTCGGGATTTGACCGTCGAAAATGCAGTTTTACTTGGCGATTTGTAGCGGAGCCAGGACATCGGATATTTGAGACCGTCAAATTACTAAATGACGGCGGCAACTATTCAAATACAATACAGATATTTCTTTTCTAATGCAAGACAAACATGGCCTTATTTTGGCTTAAGAAATGGCCTAAAATTGTAAAAAATAAAATGCCGCGAAATTTTGTTTATTACTTTGGCATATAAATGCCATTTTAAAACCTCGTGACGTCATAAGAAACTTTTCCGCATAGAACGTTAATACTGGATGTTATTTCGCAACATGTACGCTTTAATTTCGGATAAAATCAAACAATAAATTATTTCAAAGGTATGTGATGTCTTTATTTTTTATCATATTGTTTTAATTGACATTTTGGGATTCAGGAAGTCAACATGGCGGCTCATTTAAATGTGTTTCATGAGGGTATTCCAGTAAAGATATCTGTCACATATCAGTATTAACCCGTTTTTATTTTATTGTTCGTTCTTCGTTCCTAAGGAAATTAATGTCCCGTTTCTTTGTGTTTTTAATTTTTATTTCACGGTTTGTTTTTGTTCTTGTATTTCCCCTACGCTACCCTCACTGACCAATGGTCCCTTTACTACCCTCAACTATAGTTACGGGAAACGTCACAAACAAGTTTGGTAGAACATTGCCAGATCCAAGTTGGAATCGTATCAAGTAAGTCATACAATTTTTTTCACATTCAGAAAATATATATACAAATTCCCTTTTTGTCGACATTTAACCATTATTTCTCATTTTGCACATATTTGGACAGTCCTGTCCGAGTAACACCATTATTATTATTTTTGTCTACTAGTATGTTTATATCCTACTTGTTACAAGACTGTATTTGTATTTCTTAATTTGTCTGACCGTCATTCCGTGTTTTATTTTAAATTATGCCGACTACATTTTGGGTTTAAACTAAAACGATGCTTGGGAAACTAATTTAAAATTCTAGATGATAAAAAATATCATTACTATATGAGTAAATTTATAACTTCTTGTCACAAACTGTCAATCGACACTGGTAAATTGTTCCAAAAAAAAACTATTCCACGAGAAAATCGACATTGTACATTATAAAACATCTTGTGTAATTTTTTAAGGCTAATGAACAAAAGGTTAAACTCTCATGGGTAATGTCTAAAATGTCCAGTATATCTGGATTACTATTTGTACTGTACGATTATATCTGAGTGTATTTATTTAATATGTTCTCTGTACAATTTAGCTGGTCCGCAAATATCAGAAAACTGGCCAAGGACCATAAGGGCTACGGTTCCGCAGCTGATCCGCAAATATCAGAAAACTGGCCAAGGACCATAAGGGCTACGGTTCCGCAGCTGGTCCGCAAATATCAGAAAACTGGCCAAGGACCATAAGGGCTACGGTTCCGCAGCTATTTATTGTAATCTTTGGCTTATGAGAATAAAGAGCACCTGAGTTCACCCTCTGTTTTAGTGGTGTTCGTGTAGCTCGATCTTTAGTTTTATATGTATGTTTTATAGATCGTTGTTTGTCCTTTTGTACCTTTTCTTTGGCCATTGTGTTGTCTGTTCTTCGATTTACGGATTCTGATTATACCTTTAGTATCTCCAAACTCTTCATATATAAGACTCGCATTCATGTAATTACACTTCGATGTCAAAATCGTTATAGTTACAACTAATTTATAAATATCACGGAAGCAGAAGGAATTAATGTTGTAATTAAATGTATAGCAAGTGTACATAACTTCGTCACCTCCGATTTTTACCAAGAGTCGCCGTGATCGTGATCGTATGGTAGTTGGATTCACAACTATGCATGTGCAATCAGTGCCTATTACCACTAAAGTTGTGAGTTCGAACCCCGTTCATGGCGAGGTGTACTCGATACAACATTATGTGATAAAGTTTGTCAGTGACTTGCGACAGGTCCGAGTGGTTTTCTCTGGGTACGCCGGTTTCCTCCACCAATATTTCTAACCGCCACGAGATAACTGAAATATTTTTGAAAGTGGCGTTAAACACCATAAACTAAAACCTATAAAATTCATATGTATTTGCTGCTTCTCTGCTGAGCATGCAGCTTTATGGAGTAAGAGAAATGACTAGTTGGTTCTATTTACAAATTTGTTATATTGTACCTATTTTTCCACATCATGTGATAAAGTTAGTGACTTGCGACAGGTTTTCTCTGGATATTCCGGTTTCCTATACTAATAAAACTGACCTCCACAATATGACTGAAATATTGTTGAAAGTGGCGTTAAACGCCATAACCACCAAAGCGATTTTTCCTTATATATTTCATGTAAAACCGCGATTTTTCAATAAATGATACAAAGGTTATTTCTTGACTGATTTAATGGGGTTCGTGTGACTCGAATCTTTTAGTTTTATGTGTTTGTTTTGTTGGTCGTTGTTTGTCCTTTTTCTGTTTTTTAAAGTTTTTCTTTATAATCTTCGTGTAATTTAAGATCTTAAAAACTTCATATTTAAAAAAAAAAAAAAACAACTCAATTTGAACTTGACAAACTTAGGGTGAGGGTGAGGGTTATGGTGTTTAACGCCACTTTCAACAATATTTCAGTTATGTCATGGCGGTCAGTTTTATTGGTGAGGAAACCGGTGTACCCGGAGAAAAACATAATGTTGTATCGAATAACCCTCGCCATGAGCGGGGTTCGAACTCACAACGTTAGTGGTGATGGAATTTCAGTGCGAGTTTAATAAAGTATGACGGAAGCATTGTATTCTATTCGCCATTCAGACATATTTCGCATTTTTATATAAAACGACTTACTCCAAACAATGCACCACCATTTTATTTATAAAACCCATTTGGTCTGCGCCCTTGTCAATTTTTTAAATAAAACGGGACCGTCGTGGTCATGTTCGTATGGTAGTTGGATTTATAACTACCAATGCAACCGGTGCCTATCACCACTAACGTTCTGCGTTCGAATCCCGCTCAGTCGAGGTGTACTCGATACAACATTATGTGACAAAGTTTGTCACTGACTTGCGGCAGGTCTGTAGTTTTCTCCGGGTTCTCCGGTTTCCTCTACCAATAAAACATACCGTCGCCACGATATAGCTGAAATATTGTTGAAAGTGGCGTTAAACACCACAATAATAACCCTTAATAAATAAAACTGTGGTGTATTTACCGAAAAGCAACAGAATGTTATTAGCTAATTAACAATAGTTACTTGTTTGTTGCCTTTTTTTTCATTTTAGTGTTCCAAAAACAATTGATCTGGATATAAGGTATGTTAACTTGTAGGCCATAACAAATGCAATTTTATTTCTAAAAGGGGTCTAAAGGAACCCAAATTCCAAAATTTCGAATTATATTTGGAAGGTATTTTTTTTTTCCACTGACCAAATTTTAATAAGCCTTTTTTCTTAAAATTTATTGAGGCGAGTGCTCCTGCAATAGTGTTAACGGATTTCACCTAAATCTTGAGGTTTTCGTGATTAAGTCAACCGAAAGGGTCCAGTGAGCCCTGGCCCCGGCGCCACAAAACTTGAGAATTTACTTAAGTCTGAGAATATTCTCAAATAAGGTACCCAGCCAATCAAATTTGAGTATTTCCTTATTTGAGAATATTCTCAGACTTAAGTAAATTCTCAAGTTTTGTGGCGCCGGGGCCTGTTGTCTCAGTCCAAATGTAAATTATATTATTACTTTTGTTTAAATAAAACAAAACCATTCACTACTGTGTTATTGTTTTGATATGTTTTCCAGATTAAAATCGGCGACACGACCTTTTGATCCAACATGTTTCCGCCACTCGGTCCGGTTAGACTTAGGTCAGCTAGATCCAGTTCTAATTATAGTGATCAAGGTAAGTACTGAGAAATAGAATGAATAACGGAACGGAAACGATTTTCTGTCGCATTATTAAATCCTAATGATTATTGATACACTTGAACATTGTCCAATATGTACAGCCACTCATAGTGACACTATTTCCCGTTCATTATTCTTGGGGGTATATGTACAAGGTCACAATCACATTTTTATTTCCATCATATTAGGACGAGAACAAAAGTTATGGATAACCGCCAGGGCCTACGAGAGGGGGCTTCAGTCGGTACATCGGTCCGGGTCCCGGAGAACCAAGAAGGGGCCTGTGAATCTCTGAAGGGCCCCATAGCCTTAGTCATATACATTTTATTTAGATGTTTTGGTATTTTCAACTAATTTTAGTTCATTTAGAAAAATAATTATGTAAAATTCACTTAGACTTCTGCCCCAAAGCAGTCTTGTTCCGCCTTACAAAATTTATCTTGGAAGCCATGGTAACCGCATCAGTGGTGCAATGGTAGATCGTAGTTCGAGCCCAGGTCGGGCCAAACCAAAGACTACAGGGGCGGATCCAGGATATCAAGTTAGGGGGCGCACTTAAAATAATCGCTCCGAGCGGAGCGAGGCTCGAAAATGTTTGGGGTATTTCGTGTGAAAAATCACGATTTTACGCAAAAAAATCATCTTTTTTCCAATTTTAGGGGGGGGGCCCTGGATCCGCCCCTGGACTATAAAATTGGTATTTGTTGCTTTTCCGGAAGGCACTTAATATTAAGGAGTTACAGCAAAGACTGGTTGGCTCTGAATCAGGATAATGTGTCTGACTGGAGCGACATGTCAGTATATCTGCAGATTGTTGTTTCAGTGAGTTATCACTATAAAAATCCAACTACGCGCGTTGGTCTAGTACAAAGCAGACATTATTATTATTTCATCGAATGTAACTTGCTCTCATATAGCTGAAACATTGCTCACTTTGGCGATAAACAACAATTACACGCTCACTCAGTTTTAAGCATACATTCAGTATGTGACAGGTTTATAAAGGACCGACAATTCAACTTTGAGGGGAGGGTGATATTTGTTATACCTAGGGCCAAATTCGTTTTTTACCACGGAATAAAAAACAGAGGATTTTTTTGCACATGCAAACTATTTTATTCTATAAATTTTGGAGACAGACAATTTTATTTTGTATTTAAACAGATACACCCTCTAAAACTTAAATGGTTGTTCCGTATGTCCTAATGATGTGTAGGTGCACTTGTGTGTTGGCCATTCTCATATTTAGGTTTTATGCGTTTGAGTGATTGAGTTATTATTGTTTAATGACAGCTCAGCATTTTTCAGCTAGATATCATCGCGAGAACAAGTTAATTTTCAATGAAATGATGAGGTCCGCTTTAGATCTACAACACGCTTAGTTGGATTTCTATAGCTCCCTGAAACAAGTCTGCGGATAGACATATAGCCCCCAGTCGGACACATTATCCTGATTCCGAGCCAACCAGTCTTTCCTCGTTCTCCTTACTGCTGCGTGCTTGGTGGAGAAGCAACAAATACCAATCTCATAGTCTTTGATTTGACCCGATCGGGGCTCGAACCCATGATCTACCACACTCGAGGAAAGCACGCTAACTATTACGCCACGGATGTGGTCTTGCCTTCTAAGACCAGCTCTGATATCGCCTATAATGCATAATCTTCGCTAGACAAGGGTTACGATCTGCTCTACTCATCTAAGATGAATAGTACTCATCTAAAGATGAGTAGAGCGGATCGTAACCCTTGGCTAACGAAGATGCCTATGCATATACATTGGAAGAAATATTATAATTATTCAATTCTTCTATAGGCCCTCAACTATTGTCAAGAAATAAATCATCCAAACAACAAAGTCAATTAGGGCTTCCAGAAAACAAAGCCACAAATAAAAAGCGTCACGAGTCCCGGATGTATGATGATGGAAATTATCCACCATCAAAAGAAGTAAAACTTCCACTCATAGATGCCACCAATGGTAAACTTTACCAGTCACGGTTAAATGTTGGTGGGCCATCTCAAGAGGTAAAACGTCAGGACCTCAAAGCCATCAATAAAAAACGTAACAAGTCATGGATGTATGATGGTGGAAATTACCCATCCCCATCAAAGGAAGTACAACTGTCACTCATAGATGCCACAAATAATTACATGTTAAATGTTGGTGGACCATCTCAACAAGTAAAACTTCAGGACCTCAGATCCACACATAAAAAACGTAACGAGTCCCGGATGTATGATGGTGGAAACTATCCACCCCCATTAAAGGAAATAAAACTTCCACTCATCAATGCCACCAACGGTAAACTTTGCCAGTCACGGTTAAATGTTGGTGGACCATCACAAGAAGTCAACATTAATAGATCTCGTAAACGTGACAGAAAACACAAAGAAAAATTCGGTACTAAAGAACCAGCTCAAAGAAGGTACCAGTATTTGGTTTTATTCTGAAGAATTATCATATTTACAAACTCAGAAAAAGTAACATTTAATATTTATAGCTCTATATTGTCGAAACAATAATTTCATGTTCAATAAAGAAAGCAATTATTCGTTGCGCTTGAATTTATAAAAACACTTTCCCTTGCGACAGACAAAATGGTACCCCGTTTAACAAGAGCAGCCAAAAGGACTCAAAAGAACAACGAATTTTTGTATAATTTTCTCGTGATTTTTAAATATTTAAATCTTGTAAAAACCCCGCGAATTTTTTTTTACAGCAAATAAAAATTCATATGTTGCTACAACATTAAATTGAACATATTTTGGAGAAAAATTGTGTTGCATGTATTTTATTGAACTTTGTGCATGAAATATGACCCTTTTGTCCACCTTAAAGGGAAATTAACTCCTGTAAATAAATGATTCCAAATCGTAACTACTCGGCCATTCTCGCTACCTTGCTGAAATTGCAGGGTAGCGAGAAGGGCCGAGTAGTTACGAAGTCCCTGGTTAAACGTATAATTTTAGAATCAAAGTCGGTCCGGAAATATGCAAATAATGGTCTATTGTCAAATACCATTTCGTCAATAATATTTCATACTAATGATTATTTTAAATTGATCGTATAAATGTACTATATAATTCTTACATTTCAGAAATCAACAATCACACCAGGGGACATTGCCTGATATGAATACCAGATGGTAGACTGTCAAAAAGATGGTCTAGTAGATTTTATTGTTAATAATATTTATATTTGTATATACAAAAGCTTTCAGCTCACATGATGCAATTTTTTTATTATCTAATGTGAACTCATTTTAATTTTTATAGCCGGGAAATAATTTGGATTTGCCAGCGTTTTGGCAAAAAAATAAAGTCCTGTTCTCATGAAGACATCTCATAAATAAGAAAAAATGTAAATATAGAGCATTAGAAAAATATAGCAAAAAGTTGAATAAAAATAAACAAGATATAAACCCTGCATGTGCGTGTCACATTTATTTAATAAATAGTATTAGTCGTGTTTATTTCACCCAGTTTCACAATAATGGCCCAAACCGGCTGATAAAGCAAGTGTATTAACTGCTTCCGGAATGTTATTACATGCCTTTCCGTCAATGTCCGTAAGTTCACTTCGTGAATTTCCGGAAAACTGTGTTTACAGACACGGCGGATTCAATGTTGTTTTATAAAATATTTGCACAGAAAATTATTAACTACCAATTTCTCCCTTATGATATTGAAAGTGTTTAAAAACGTACATTTATTGGATTTATAAATTGAAACAATAATTTTCTTGTTCTATTATATCATTCTCTATCCAGAGTTGTCGTTCCTGCTACGCTTACACAACATCTGTGTCAACGCTCATTTTACAAGATTCTTGTAAAACTTAGAAACAGTACAAAAAAATGTACTTAAAATTGTGTTAATTATTGTAAATATCAATACAGACGAAAATAAATCACTCATTTCAAATCAATTCTCTCTTAAAAATGATTTTACCCCCACTTCTTGGAGAACTATTTGCGGAGGTGAAAATTAAAAAGTTAAAAACGATCACAAATCATTTTTAAGAGAGAATAGATTTGAAATGAGTGATTTATTTTCGTCTTTATTGATATTTACAATAATTAAACAATTTTAAGTACATTTTTTTTTACTGTTTCTAAGTTTTACAAGAATCTTGTAAAATGAGCGTTGACAGAGATGTGTAGCGTAGCAGGAACGACAACTCTGGATAGAGAATGCTATTATATACACGTATTTGATGATGACTAAACATTTTGGTACAAACAAGGATTTATAGTACTAGTATATAAATCCTGGGTACAAATCAGTTACTAGTATGTCCTCTGTTAAAGTATATGATAAACATATCATAACATGTCATTTTTCATATCATACCGGGCACTCGGGCTGATATCATGACCTCTGGTTGATAAAGGGTATGATATGAAATATGCCATGTAATAATCTATATTTATTTTGTTTTATCTATTTATTTTCAAATTGTGTATTTAAAGTTGCCAGACCACTAATTTAATTCACCGATCGGAGCTTAGAACATACTTAGTCCTTTGTAAAGAAACAAAATTCCTTTCATTTTGTTGTATTTTGAACGAAAAATTAATGTAAGCCTGATGGCATTAACAACTGTAGTTGAAGGTAAATATAGAAGGATTATTTTGAGGACAAATTTGGTTGCATTTAGTTGTAATTGAATCCTTTATGGAAGTCTTCATGCATGACCTATACATACTGACTTAAGTGTCTGGGTGGGATTCTGCACCTCAAGCCCACACCAGGGTGTCAAATATCAACTTTTATATTTGGTTTGGAGGAAGTGCTCTCTAAATATCCCATGAAAAATTGCCAACGGACGGCAAAGTTCTTACCCACTTGGGGTTTAAATCAAAACAATTTCCCGGGCCTTTAACTGAATCTAGTGCCTGGGTGGGATTCTGCACCTGCATGAAGCCCATAGTAGGGTGTCGTCAAATATCAACTTTGATATTTGGAATATGGGGGGAGGGGGGGGGGCTCTATAAATATCCCATGAAAAATTCCAACAGATGGCAAAGTTCTTGCCCACTTGGGGTTTAAATCAATGGTATTGACCGGGCCTTTAGCTGACTTAAGTGGTTGGGTGGTATTCTGCACCTCAAGCCCACGGCAAAATGTTATATATCAACTTTAATATTTAGATTTATTTGGTGGGGGGGGGCCTCTATGAATATCCTATGACAAATTCCCAACGACAAAGTTCTTGCCCACTTGGGGTTTAATTCAAAGGCATTGCCCGGGCCTTAAGTGACTTGATGTTAAAGTCTTGCAGTGAAATGTCATGCTCTGGGTCATCATGTACTCTATAAATAGCAACTGAATTCCCGGAATTTCAGTATTTATAGGATATGCAGGAAGACCTCCATAAAGGATTCAATTACAACTAAATGCAACCAAATTTGTCCTCAAAATAATACTATTTATTAAACAAATGTGACACGTACATGCAGGGTTTATATTTTGTTTATTTTTGTACAACTTATTGCTATATTTTTCTAATGCTTTATATTTACTTTTTTTTGTATTTAGGAGATGTTTTCATGTGAACCGGAATCTTAGGACTTTATTTTGTTTGACAAAACTCTGTCAAATCCAAATTATTTACTGGTTTACATGAAAGTAAATTGTCTTTTTTACGCTGTGTTTATTTATAGTTCGCCGACGCTCGCCATCCCAAACAATAGTTGTGTCTTCGTTATTTAGCAAAGTAAACACCGTGTATAAGCAAACATTAGGGGGGGCTGTTTTGTAAATCAAGGGGTGTACATTTTTTTGGGTTGTTTTTGCCAGTCGCAGAAAGAAAAGTGAGTATGAACTATAAATAAAACGTAGAAAGGGACAATGTTATATACCACGGAACTCAGCAGAAAATGGCCTTTCATTTGGTATTTTTCTGGGTTCTCTGGAGCATCCTAGTTTTGCAAACACTTCGACATATTCTGGTATTTATGTATGTGGTATCAAAAGTCAATTGTTACTAATTATGTAGTTACGACCCTAGTATTCATACAGTATGTGGTATCAACAGTCAATTGTTACTAATCATGTATTGGTATCAAAAGTCAATTGTTACTAATCATGTATTATTATCAAAAGTCAATTGTTACTAATCATGTATTGGTATCAAAAGTCAATTGTTACTAATCATGATTGGTATCAAAAGTCAATTGTTACTAATCATGTATGTGGTATCAAAAGTCAATTGTTACTAATCATGTATGTGGTATCAAAAGTCAATTGTTACTAATCATGTATTCGTATCAAAAGTCAATTGTTACTAATCATGTATTGGTATCAAAAGTCAATTGTTACTAATCATGTATGTGGTATCAAAATTCAATTGTTACTAATCATGATTGGTATCAAAAGTCAATTGTTACCAATCATGTATGTGGTATCAAAGGTCAATTGTTACTAATCATGATTGGTATCAAAAGTCAATTGTTACCAATCATGTATGTGGTATAAAAAGTCAACTGTCACTAATCATGTATGTGGCATCAAAAGTCAATTGTTACTTATCATGATTGGTATCAAAAGTCAATTGTTACTAATTATGTATGTGGTATAAAAAGTCAAATGTTACTAATCATGATTGGTATCAAAAGTCAATTGATACTAATTATGTAGTTACGGCCCTGGTATTCATACAGTATGTGGTATCAACAGTCAATTGTTACTAATCATGTATGTGGTATCAAAAGTCAATTGTTACTAATCATGTATTGGTATCAAAAGTCAATTGTTACTTATCATGTATTGGTATCAAAAGTCAATTGTTACTAATCATGTATGTGGTATCAAAAGTCAATTGTTACTAATCATGATTGGTATCAAAAGTCAATTGTTACTAATCATGCATGTGGTATCAAAAGTCAATTGTTACTAATCATGTATTGGTATCAAAAGTCAATTGTTACTAATCATGTATATGGTATCAAAAGTCAATTGTTACTAATCATGATTGGTATCAAAAGTCAATTGTTACTAATCATGTATGTGGTATCAAAAGTCAATTGTTACTAATAATTTATGTGGTATAAAAAGTCAATTGTAATTAATCATGTATATGGTATCAAAAGTCAATTGTTACTAACCATGCATGTGGTATCAAAAGTCAATTGTTACTAACCATGCGTGTGGTATCAAAAGTCAATTGTTACTAATCATGATTGGTATCAAAAGTCAATTGTTACTAATCATGTATGTGGTATCAAAAGTCAATTGTTATTAATCATGTATTGGTATCAAAAGTCAATTGTTACTAATCATGTATTGGTATCAAAAGTCAATTGTTACTAATCATGTATTGGTATCAGAAGTCAATTGTTACTAATCATGATTGGTATCTAAAGTAAATTGTTACTAATCATGTAGTTACGGCCCTGGTATTCATGTATGTGGTATCAAAAGTCAATTGTTACTAACCATGCGTGTGGTATCAAAAGTCAATTGTTACTCATCATTTATATGGCATCAAAAGTCAATTGCTACTAATCATGATTGGTATCCAAAGTCAATTGTTACTAATCATTTAGTTACGACCCTGGGGTCGATTTCACAAAAAGTCGTAAGTCTAAGATTAATCGTAAGTGTTATCGTAAGTGTGATTTCCAAGCTTTTGATTGGTTGAAATTCACACTTACGACTGATCTTAGACTTACGACTTTTTGTCAAATCGACCCCTGGTATTCATGTATGTGGTATCAAAAGTCAATTGTTATTAATCATGTAGTTACGGCCCTGGTATTCATGTATGTGGTATCAAAAGTCAATTGTTACTAATCATTTAGTTACGGCCCTAGTATTCATGTATGTGGTATAAAAAGTCAATTGCTACTAATCATGATTGGTGTCAAAAGTCAATTGTTACTAATCATGTATGTGGTATCAAAAGTCAATTGTTACTAATCATGATTGGTATGAAAAGTCAATTGTTACTAATCATGATTGGTATGAAAAGTCAATTGTTACTAATCATGATTGGTATCAAAAGTCAATTGTTACTCATCATTTATGTGGCATCAAAAGTCCATGATTAGTATCAACAGTCAATTGTACTAATCATGTAGTTACGGCCCTGGTATTCATGTATGTGGTATCTAAAGTCAATTGTTACTAATCATGTAGTTACGGCCCTGGTATTCATGTATGTGGTATCAAAAGTCAATTGTGACTAATCATGTAGTTATGTCCCTGGTATTCATGTATATGGTATCAAAAGTCAATTGTTAATATATTTATTAAAGTTAACTGTATCACATGGTTTGTGTTAACACGTGATTGTATTTACTGATACATGAAAACACGTGGTATTGTTTACTATTTACATGCATGTTGTATTTTACCTGCTTAATGATTGGTTAGAATATATCCACAATGCGGCATTTACGGGTAGATGGAAGGTAAAAGTCATGCAATACGTGTTTGGGTGGGTATTTAAGAGTATTATGTACCATGTTAAGGTATTCGAATCGAAGTTTGCCTTTTCAAGTGTAGCAGTCTACGATTTACCCCCCCCCACCTCTCCCACCGATTACTGTTAAAATAAATTGATGTATAATATAAATCAGATTATAACAAATATATTTTTCTTTTGTAGATAGGTTGTACTGATGTTTTTTTCTTGTATTGTGACAAAGACTGTTTGAATACTACATGATGTATTAGATACGTGTGATGAACCGTTTGTACATGTATTTGAATAATATTATATTATAGAAGTCTGCTACACTTATGTAGGCACACTTAATCCTAAGTTTGTGTTGAGTTTTATTTAGTAAATAATTTATATTCGTTTGAGCTGGGCGAATTAGAATATAACTAATCATGCGTGTGGTATCAAAAGTCAATTGTTACTAATCATGTATGTGGTATCAAAAGTCAATTGTTACTAATCATGTATGTGGTATCAAAAGTCATTTGTTACTAATCATGATTGGTATCAAAAGTCAATTGTTACTAATTATGTATGTGGTATAAAAAGTCAAATGTTACTAATCATGATTGGTATCAAAAGTCAATTGTTACTAATTATGTATTTAGGCCCTGGTATTCATACAGTATGTGGTATCAAAAGTCAATTGTTACTAATCATGATTGGTATCTAAAGTCAATTGTTACGAATCATGTAGTTACGGCCCTGGTATTCATGTATGTGGTATCAAAAGTAAATTGTGACTAATCATGTAGTTATGGCCCTGGTATTCATGTATATGGTATCAAAAGTCAATTATTAATATATTTATTAAAGTTAACTGTATCACATGGTTTGTGTTAACACGTGATTGTATTTACTGATACGTGAAAACACGTGGTATTGTTTACTATTTACATGTATGTTGTATTTTACCTGCTTAATGATTGGTTAGAATATATCCACAATGCGGCATTTACGGGTAGATGGAAGGTAAAAGTCATGCAATACGTGTTTGGGTGGGTATTTAAGAGTATTATGTACCATGTTAAGGTATTCGAAGTTTGCCTTTTCAAGTGTAGCAGTCTACGATTTACCCCCCCCC
>MJUT01053183.1:1151780-1175364 GCA_002080005.1 Gigantidas platifrons
TATTGTGACAAAGACTGTTTGAATACTACATGATGTATTAGATACGTGTGATGAACCGTTTGTACATGTATTTGAATAATATTATATTATAGAAGTCTGCTACACTTATGTAGGCACACTTAATCCTAAGTTTGTGTTGAGTTTTATTTAGTAAATAATTTATATTCGTTTGAGCTGGGCGAATTAGAATATAACTAATCATGCGTGTGGTATCAAAAGTCAATTGTTACTAATCATGTATGTGGTATCAAAAGTCAATTGTTACTAATCATGATTGGTATCAAAAGTCAATTGTTACTAATTATGTACGTGGTATCAAAAGTCAAATGTTACTAATCATGATTGGTATCAAAAGTCAATTGTTACGAATCATGTAGTTATGGCCCTGGTATTCATGTATGTGGTATTAAAAGTCAATTGTTACTAATCATGTAGTTACGGCCCTGGTATTCATGTATGTGGTATCTAAAGTCAATTGTTACTAATTATGTAGTTAGGCCCTGGTATTCATACAGTATGTGGTATCAAAAGTCAATTGTTACTAATCATGATTGGTATCTAAAGTCAATTGTTACTAATCATGTAGTTACGGCCCTGGTATTCATGTATGTGGTATCTAAAGTCAATTGTTACTAATCATGTAGTTACGGCCCTGGTATTCATACAGTATGTGGTATCTAAAGTCAATTGTTACTAATCATGTAGTTACGGCCCTGGTATTCATACAGTATGTGGTATTAAAAGTCAATTGTTACTAATCATGATTGGTATCTAAAGTCAATTGTTACGAATCATGTAGTTATGGCCCTGGTATTCATGTATGTGGTATCTAAAGTCAATTGTTACTAATTATGTAGTTAGGCCCTGGTATTCATACAGTATGTGGTATCAAAAGTAAATTGTTACTAATCATGATTGGTATCTAAAGTCAATTGTTACTAATCATGATTGGTATCTAAAGTCAATTGTTACTAATCATGTAGTTACGGCCCTGGTATTCATGTATGTGGTATCTAAAGTCAATTGTTACTAATCATGTAGTTACGGCCCTGGTATTCATGTATGTGGTTTCTAAAGTCAATTGTTACTAATCATGTAGTTACGGCCCTGGTATTCATGTATGTGGTATCTAAAGTCAATTGTTACTAATCATGTAGTTACGGCCCTGGTATTCATGTATGTGGTATCTAAAGTCAATTGTTACTAATCATGTGGTTACGGCCCTGGTATTCATGTATGTGGTATCTAAAGTCAATTGTTACTAATCATGTAGTTACGGCCCTGGTATTCATGTATGTGGTATCTAAAGTCAATTGTTATGTCCCGAAGATCATGAGTTAATTACATTGTATGATATTGATATTTGTATTGAATCAATATCTGCAAAGATTAAATAATAATCCATGTTATATATTACTGGTTACTGGTATAGAGTGTGACCCATGTTTTGCACATGATAGGTAACTGATTAATTATGAATATTAAATTACAACAGATTATGTACATATGTTCATTCAAGTATTGTTTGATATTTGTTATGCTAATTACTTGATGTGATTTTTTTTCTTTGTGTATTTGCCCTGTTCACCATTATGATATTGTTGCAAATGATATGTTGCCTCTTCTTAGTGTTTTTTCATTTGGATTTTTTTTTCTTCATATTTCAATCAGGCGGATTTTAGGTGATCATAAACCTTTTTCCTTTTTCTTTCTTTTTGCCAATAACAAATATGTCAAAATAACAAAACTTTTTAATTTTTAAAGTTTTGTTTACTATTAATAATATTTATTTACCAACATAATAAAATGAGTTGAAAGCTTTTGTATAGTAATATTGTTAACACTTGCTTATGTTACTTTAACGACGTTCATTAGTTACTTTACCTTGACAAAATATCTTTATAAAAATTTTAGACTTACTTTTACTATTTTTAATTTCACTGGATTTGTATGAACATGTATGTGATATTATCTTTACAGAAAAAGGCTAATGTTTAATACTGAAAAGACAACACTTATATATAGAAACATTTAAAGGACAAGGTGCAGTAAGGGTCGATTTTCATATTCAATTCCACCAGTTTTTGTTTTTGTTAAGCAACCATTTGTTAAAAAATCTGGAAGTTGTGCGGAATGATTTCCAGCAGAGAGGTAGTATTGTATCAAACATGACACATTTTTATACGCCTGTCTCGATACGGGCCGTATTATGTGATTGGGTATAGCGGGCGTCCACACTGGTTTCCGCACAATAACTTTAGTTCTGTATATCGGATCATTACCAACCTTGGCCACATGATTTCCCTGTGGAAGGGGGAAAACCCTATTTATATAGACGGGCATATTTTGTGATGCACACATTTCTTGTTTGAAAGTTGTTCTACTACCAATTCCGGGGCCTTCATAGCTGTGGATTCCATATCACCTCTTTTTTCTTTGGGTTTGGAATCTGAATTGACATCTGACGGACTTCTTGATATGTTAAACTAGATGGATTCAAAAATTTTGGACAATAGACATGTTTCATGAAATCTTTGTAAGCATTTGAGCTAAAGTCTACAGAAAGAATCTTATTGTTTTCAGTAATAATGTGTATAAGGTTGTTGTAAATTTGTTCATGTTTTGAGAATATATTTAATTTTGTTGCATAAGAGATTCCATAGAATTTAGGTAGAAAATCATTACTGAGACCTACTGCCACTTTAATTCCAATATACTTGTCAGAGGTTCTGTGCTCCAAAAGTTCCAAAATTGTTGTGATATTATAAATGTCATAATGTTTTTCTGTGTTCTTTATGTTGAGATATACTTTCCCTTGGTAATTAATTCATATATTTTCTCTAAATACTATAGCAAAATTAAAGTTCAATATGTAATAATTAAATGATACACTGATAATATATTTCAACTTGTTCTCTCTGTCAAACACAATAGGGGCCCGGGTGGCTCAATGAGTTAGGTCGCTGGATCTAACAACTCATACAAGCCTATCACCAATACGGCGTGGGTTCGCGCCAGGCTTTGTAAATTACAAAAAAGGGTGCACTCGACTCGCAACCGCAAGTGATAAAGTTTACCAGTTGCTTGCCCATGGTCGATGGTTCTCTCCGGGTACTCCGGCTTCCTCCACCACTAAAACTGGTCGCCATGATATAGCTGAAATATTGTTGAAAGTGGCGTTAAACACCAAAAATCAATCAATCATCAAACACAATAAAAAAATAATTGAGAAATATTTGTGTATAAATGAAACAATGAACAGATATGATACAAGTAATTAATTTCTAATAGATAGATAATATGTAATATGAGACACATGTGGTAAGTATTAAAACTGAGAGTACAAATTATCTTGACATGATGTCTGATAAAGCCATCGCTACCTAGTAGCGGTGGGGGAACCCTTGTGTGTTAGAGTGTTGAAGCAAAGTTTTATTTGTTTCCAATGTACATGTAATTTATCCGTAGATACAACCCACTCACTGTTGTAATAAATGATGTTTGTTCTTTCTATAAGTGTGTTTCTCATTTATAATTACCTGCCATGTTTTCTAGATGACCACGGATATGTTCTGTTTGTCGTAATCACAATAAATAATCCGGTCATTTCATCATTCATGACTTATCACCAGTTTGTAGCGAGAGTAACAAGACGGGTGCCACATGTGGAACAGGAACTGCTTACCCTTTCGGAGCACCTGACTTATCTCCCGTTTTTTTACTTGTATTAGTGAAGTTCGTGTTATTCGTGTTGTCAAATTACATGTTTTCACGTTTTTAGTTCCGTATTCTGATATCCACATAAAACAACGTTCGACTCGTCTTTACTCCCATTAGTTTTGTAGGGGTTTCATGTTTTATAAGTTATTTGTGTTTATTTACGTATACTGGTGTTCAACACGACTTCCATATCACATGATGTTCGTGTCGTTTAACAGTAACACGACGGATGTCACATGTGGAGCAGGAAGTGCTAACCCTTCCGGAGCACCTGAGTACACCCCTGATCTATGTTATTTGTGTTTATTTACGTATACTGGTGTTCAACACGACTTCCATATCACATGATGTTCATGTCGTTTAACAGTAACACGACGGATGTCACATGTGGAGCAGGAACTGCACCCGAGTTTTAGTGGGATTCTTATTGCTGTAGTTTTCTGTGTAATGTTTTGTAGATCGTTGTTTGTCTTTTTTCTTTTGTATTGTCGGGGGCCGTGGTGGTCGCATAGTAGTTGGATTTACAACTTCATGTGCAATCAGTGCCTACCACCACTAAAGTTGTAACTTCAAACCCTGTTCATGGCCAGGTGTACTTGATACAACATTATGTGATAAAATTTGTCTGTGACATGCGACAGGTCGATGGTTTTCTCATGGTACACCGGTTTCCTCCATCAATAAAAGTGACCACCATGATATATATAACTGAAATATTGTTTAAAGTGGCATTAAACACCATAAACCAACCACCCTTTGTATTGTGTCCTTCAATTTACCACTTCCAAATAAGCTGCTTGCCACATCTGTGGGTAATTTTAGGATAACTTTTTAAATCATACTCATGATACTGCATTTTCCACTTCTCGTCCCCTATTTCAACATCATTCAGTTTTAGTGAGTGATTGTTGGTGTACTATATAGTAATTTATTTGTTGATTGTAATTATTCCTGTTATATGATGTTCAGAACAAGTCACTTTTTGATAAGCTAGTGATAATTCTTGCTTTATGCTGTATCAACACACGAAGTTGAATATCGAATGTGCAAACTTCATTTAACGAATCCGCACATGAACATATCGGTTCACTCAGACAGTGTGATTAACAACCAAATAGCAAATATCAACATGATAGACTTTAACTTGACCCAATTGGAGATCAAACCACCTTTCACATTTGCTGCCAGTACAGTCATTTAGTTTACATTATCATACTAGAGACCATAACTGGGCTGAGCATGTCTCGCTCACCTGTCATTTTGTTTTGAGGAAACTTTATACAGAATCTTCCATGGGTGCTTCCCGGTCCCCGGATGATTTCTACCAAATTTCAACTAATTTGGCCAAATGGTTTTAGAGAAGACTTTTTTTAATTGGCCAATCAAAAACAATGACGGCCATATAAGTAGTACGATCCTCACGAAATATAGAAATTTTGTACAGGATCTCCCATACACCATTCCTACAAAGTAACAATTCATTGTTCCCCCTAGTTTTAGAGAAGATTTTTTAAATTTCAGCCAATGAGAAACAAGAATTGCCCATGTTTTTTTGTTCAATTGGGATGAAATGAGGAAATCTTATAGAAGACCTTTCACAGATGCTTCCTGTAAAATAGTTTTATTTGGCAAAGTGGTTTCAGCAGAGATTTTTAGAAGTCGACCAACCAGAAACAAGAATTGCCTATGGTGGCGATGTTTGTTAACAGATCAGGATCAGAGATTCTTAATATAATGCTTGTGTGTAAGTTTGAAATTAATTGGTCAACAAATAAAAATCTGAGAGCGCTTACAATATATCCCGACGGACGGATGCCCAGCATTTCCATATCCCCCGCTCCGCTTTTTGCGAAGATGGGGGACAAAAATACCAGCCATGTTTGGTATAAATGACAAGAATCAAACATTTTTAAGAATTTTTTTTTAATATCAAATGTACATCAGCTGTAGCTGTATAACTTTTATACAAATGGGACTATCATAAATAAAAAAAGTACAACAATGAAATTTAATGGTCAACTAAAACAATGCATAGGTGGGTATTCGTTCAACCATGAACAACACATGGTACAAAAAAAAATGATAATAAAGAATATATTCTGAAGTCTACATATAATTCCATGTATGTTTCAAGTTAAAAAAAAAATAATTAAAAATTCATTCTGTTCAGGATCTTGTATGCTGTTTGATAATCGTCTAAATATCTGAATGCTATTTATGGTAAATATAAAGATCCAATTTCTGTTGGCAATAAGTACTTTTTACACTTAACATCAAAACAAGAAAATCAGGCTTTCTATTATATATTAATAACGTTAACTGCTTCCACTGATCCACCGAACAGAGTACATATAAGTTCTAAGAAAACATCTTAAACGTCATTGACATGGCACACACATAAATAGCTATGAAATTACTTTTTAATAAAAAAAAAGTTAAAACACTATTTGTATAAAAACATACATGTATAAAATACAACCAGGGATGTTCCATTCAATCACACATCCCACCCAAGGAAGACATTTTATTTTGTATGGGACCAAAAAAATGAAGTGAATTACATATTTCTTTGTAGAAATTTCCATTCATAAAATTATTGAAAGATTCGACCAATGACAGGAGTGAAAATGACATACATTTGTTTTTCTTTGTAGAAATTTCCATTCATAAAATTATTGAAAGATTCGACCAATGACAGGAGTGAAAATTACATACATTTGTGTTTCTTTGTAGAATTTCCATTCATAAAATTATTGAAAGATTCGACCAATGACAGGAGTGAAAATTACATACATTTGTGTTTCTTTGTAGAATTTCCATTCATAAAATTATTGAAAGATTCGACCAATGACAGGAGTGAAAATTACATACATTTGTGTTTCTTTGTAGAATTTCCATTCATAAAATTATTGAAAGATTCGACCAATGACAGGAGTGAAAATTACATACATTTGTGTTTCTTTGTAGAATTTCCATTCATAAATCACTGAAAGAAATTCACCCATTGAAGTCTTTTAAAAATCACTCATTGGGTGGAATTGACCATTATCATGGTGAAAGTGAAAATTACATACATTTGTTTTTCTTTGTAGAAATTTCCATTAATAAATCATTGAAAGAAATTCACCCACTGAAGTGTTTTTAAAAATCACTCCATTGGGTGGAATATGTATGTTTAGATGTAATAATCCCTCAGTATATGATAAAAAAGACATGATTTAAAATATTGCTATACAAATATCTACATTTAGCTTCTAAAGGTAGTGTAAGTTTTTGGATATATTTGGCACATAACTCTTTCGGTACATAAATATGTACAAGGTAAAAGAAATTGGGGAACATTCCCAGACCTTTTGTTTCAACAACAAATTTATTTATTTAAAAAAAATTTTGATTATACATAAATCAGCACATGTAATTTTGTAGATATTTAAAAAAAAACAACAAATTTGTTGATTATACAACAGCTATAAAAATAAAGCCGATTTAAATTGACAATTCAAGTACCATATTTTTCAGACAATAGGTCATGACCTTTATACTTTAAAATAGGTTTTTCTATAATATGTATATAGAGAATTTGTCAATTAAACCTTTAGTTCAAATAGACTTGTAGATCTGAATTAAACCGGGAAATAATACCAACATGACATAGTGATGTCTATTCTGTTAAAGCTATATTCATCTCGGTTCCAAGTTCTTTCTTCACAGCATTTCTGATTCGTTGGCATTTTGATTTGTGAAATATAAAAACTATGTATTTTAGGACAAACATACAAGAGATTACAAATCTAGAAATGAAACAACAAAACTTTTGATTGGTTAAGAACTATAATGTTATTTACATATTTTCTATTGCATTATGGGAAAAATCACATCCACAACAAACAAACATAAATTAGCACCAGTTTTTTTTATACTACACCGAATTGAAAAATTTTGATCACAACAGATAAAAGACAAATAAAATAATGTGTTGTCGACCATGAAAATATTACGAGGTGAATACCTGTTATACGACCGAAATATGAATAAATACAAAAGTGAAATATATCCCGGTATACAGTAATGTATATATATATATTTTCTACATAGAGATGAAAGACATTTTTCTAAAAAAAGAGATTCCACAGGCCCCGATTGTAACACACATTACAACAGTAGTATAAAATCATTTAGTAAGAATACAACCTAGGGAAAAAAGGGTTTTAACAACCTGATGAATTTTCGCAATTTCATATTGTATGGTATTGACAGAAGTCTCAATTACATGAACCTGAAAGGGAGCTAACTCTCCTCAAGAAAAGGAGCAAACTCTCAAGATGTCAAATAAAACTGAAAACTGACACTGTTTCTGGTTAAATTAAGTACATATTTACTGTTGAAAGGGAGCTTACTCTCTAGAAGTCAAACAAAAAATAAATTGACACTGATTCTGGTTAAATTAAGTACATATGTAAAAAACCAAATAATGAAAGAAAGAATTGGCGCATGACAAATCTACAGTTTTAATGAGAAGGAAATGGATATTAAGAAAATTATGAAACCTGAGTGAAAGTCAAAAGTTAGGATACAGTTCTTTTGTTGCTGTTCTTTAACTCACAGTCCACATTTTATTAATTCTGTTGTTCCGGGGTAAGCAGTGTTACGAGGTTTAAGATACAATTTTTGGTTTCCATTTTTCAACTCACAGTCAATATATTTATCAATCGGTTGTACAGGGGTAAAATAAGCAGTGTTACAATTCAAAACCTGAGCATAGATATTAGATAAGGTATATTAATTTAACATTAGACGCACAAAACACTTACAGAAATGACTAGA
The DNA here is from genome assembly GCA_002080005.1 of Gigantidas platifrons. Taxonomy (NCBI): domain Eukaryota; kingdom Metazoa; phylum Mollusca; class Bivalvia; order Mytilida; family Modiolidae; genus Gigantidas; species Gigantidas platifrons. The sequence goes on from MJUT01053183.1 coordinate 1,160,325, forward strand.
ATGTATACATTAAATGATTTATAAGGAAGATATACATGTATCAGATTGTTGTAGCAGTTTACAGGATTTATAAAATATCATATTACATGAAAAATATCCTTCTCTTTTTCCCTGTTTTGAGCATTATGTTCAAAATATCGATTTCTTATAGCATTCTTTGGTGATTTCATGAAAAACACAATTACCCATTTTCATATTCATTTCCACTGACTGAAAAATCTTGCCATTTTAATTAAACAAAAATAGTTTGATGTTTATCCAAATAAAACAAAAATATTTTGATGTTAATCTAAATAAAACAATAAAACAAAAATGAAGTTTATCCAAATAAAACAAAAATATTTTGATGTTTATCCAAATTAAACAAAAATATTTTGATGTTTATCAAAATAAAATAATCAAAAATAACATATCCACCATACTAAACTAGGTTGAACATTTATACGCCACTGTATTTATACCTATGACACGAGGACATGACAATCGCTATTTAATGAAGAGATTAAAAAACCAAGGTATTTACTTATATAAACTATTTTCCAGGTGCTGTTTCAATTTCTATATTTTTGAAGCAGCCATCAGGAAGAGAATTCTTAATTTGTTCTATATTTTCTACGTCTTTTTTCAAGTCTTCATACTCTCGTTTACTCTTAATAACCAGATCTATTATCTCATTATTAGCGTTCTCAAGTTCAATAAACTGTATGTCTAAGTTGTTTTGCTGTAGTAGTTTCTCAGCTTTATCAAGTTCTTTTTCCAACTCCTCCAATTTAGCAGTATCAACACTGTCCAGTTGATCTATAAAAATAAACAAATATATTGTTAAAAACTAACTTTCTAATCATAGCAATTACAAATACTGTTATATGTAGCAACTGGCTCCAACTTTTGAAAACTAGCAGTATCAACACTGTCCAGTTGATCTATAAAAATAAACAAATATATTGTTAAAAACTAACTTTCTAATCATTGCAATTACAAATACTGTTATATGTAGCAACTGGCTCCAACTTTTGAAAACATTTATTTATAAATTCCAAAAAATGTAAAAAAAAAAATGCACTTGGTGTCTGTAAATTTTGTCAGAATGAATAAGACCTCAATGCAGAACCTGGTCTACTCAGTTCAGCTTTCACTTCTTAAAGCGGGAGCATGGGTATAAATAGCTGTGGGCGGAGCAAACATTCAGTTTCTTCATTATTTTGGCCACGGTCATCTCGAGGAGGACAAATCAATGATACACAGTTTCATAGTTACTTTTGATGCAACATATTTGACAGGCATGGTCACTAGTGTTCCTCCCTACGAAACTTTTAGTCTTATCAAAAATAATATTCTTCATCAGTCTAAAACCTATAAAAATCACTTCAAATTTCTGAGGTATGTGACCTTGGTCACGTTGGTCATGTGACATACAGTTTCATAAATATGCTTTCATATCAACGGAGATTTTTGCTGATAAGCTCCACCCACAAATTTTGGCGGTAGGCACTACCGCAAATTCCCCTTTAACATATAAATAGTATGACTGGATTTGGGTAAGTGAGTGATTGCTGTTTAACGCCAACTCATCAATTTTTCAGCCATATCATGGCAAGAACAAGTGAATTTTCAATGAGATGATGATGAAGTCCGCTTTGAACTAGACCAGCACGCTTAGCTGGATTTTTATAGTGCTAGCACACTGAAACAACTATTCGCAGATAGACATGTCACTCCACTCGGTCACATTATCCTGATTTCGAGCCAACCAGTATTTGCTCTTTCTCCTTAATGCTTAGTGAAGAAGCAACAAATACCAATTTTATAACCTTTGGTTTGACACGATCTGGGCCTGAACCCACGATCTACCGCACTCAAGGCGAACACGCTAACCATTACACCACCGCGGCGGTTGCCTGGATTTGGATCTAAGTAATTTGAACAACCATATCATAGTCAAGGCAAACAATATAATTTACCCTGAACAACATTTAATCTACAAAAGATAACGACTTACTCAATAAAGTAGAAATATTTTTAACTTCATTCAGTGCTGCAATGACTTTAGACAACACACCATTAGCTGTGTTATGGGCCTGGCTAGCCTTCTTTAATGCCTGTAATAAGATTACATTTATGCTTAAATTGTAGTAACACATATCATGTATTAAACATGTCAAAGGCAGTCCTCAAAATTAAAATTTACTAGTACAAACAAAGTTTTACTGTTATTGGACTGGAAGACTGGTGCTCCATGTGAGGACTGACAAGAGTAAACATGTCTTTTATTGTATTGTATAACATTTTTCCCCCCCATAAAATTGACTTCTCTTGCACTTGATATAGATATTAATGCAAATACAAGACCAATTCATGCAAGTCCTGGAATAATTATTTGCTTTCAAATAAAATGATTAATTTATAAAAACATTTTTTTAAGAACTTTTCATTGATTTTTAGGAAATAATTGTTTGCAATGCAGGGCTCTACGATTCATACCAGCTCCCACTAGCTTTTGGCTAGTAAGGAAATATTTTTTACTCGCCAATAAAAGTACAAATGTATGCTACTAGCCAGATTAATAAAGGTACTAATTCGTACTATATACCTCCAATATGTACATTGTATTTATTTCTTTGGCAATAACAAAGGGAATTTTTTAATTATAAGTCCAATTTCATTTTTTTTTACTGTTTTTCAAAAGACTGAAGTATCAAAACTTGAAGATGGCTTACTGGAGCTAAAAATGTACTAGTATATTATAAATTAAGGAATGTACTTTTGCTGATACCATATATTGAAACATTTTTTTCTGACTTTTATTTATGATTAACAAGACTTTCACGTTTAAACTGTTTCTTTCCAGTAACAAACTCGGTTTTCCCAGCAATATCTTGTCCTGCCATTTGGCACACATCACAACCTAACAAGACATAACGTCGCTACTGTAATCGTAAATAATGAGCCACTAAAACTGACTTCCAGCTTGGAATTTACACTTTTCAGCTTTAGAGCCCGAACCTTCATTAGTATTTTGGCTTGATACTTCCGTCGATGTTACATCAGGCAGGCCAGATTCACGATCAGTTGATTCAACCGGTTTATTCTTAGCGAGAAAAAATGGAAGATTGTTTTGTTTTTACACATCGTGGTAACTTTCAAGCGTTAAAAGTACGTGATTTAAAACTTTCGTATGTGAGTCAATTGTGGGATTTAAAAAACCGGATAATCAGTCGGAATTTAAATTATCATCGGTGAAGGAACGAAAAATTTCCGGAAATATCAACTCGCCATCTGGCTATCAACAGTGAAAGAAACCACCGCTCGCCAACAACGAGAAGAGAACAAATTCGGCGAGTACGTTTATGTAAGAACTTGACAATCTGCAACCGAACATCGTGAGGCGAGTTCTGATTATTTTGCACTCGCCCCTGTCAACCAACCTGACGAAGTAGTTTCTCAGTCAATGATTCCGTAAAATGTTTGATTCAACAATAAAAGATGTGAAGAAATCCTTCAAAATCGTTGATAGGAATAGCGGTGCAATGTTTCACGTCCACCATATTGATTTCTTTTATTGATAGAAAATGCTAAAAGATGGTGTCCTTTTCCGAACCGGGATCAAATAAAATTAATATATACCTCCCAAAGTTCAATGCAAGCGATTCCGATTATCTTAAATACCGATTCGGTAGAGTAAAACTTGATGATAGCAAATAAAATTGGGTTTGGGTGGGCATGGTAAAAAGGTAAATGTTTAAAAAATCGTAATTTTCGAGTCAGGGTCAGATTTTGCAGCAATCAATTTCGAAGTTCTAAACAGTTATTTCGGAGACATGATTGAATTAAATACTGCTTATAATGAGTTCATGAGTTATGATGTTAATTGAAAAAGTAACTGATTTGTATGCAGAATGAATAAAGATGTTATAAATCTTTGTTTTTATTTCTCATGTAAAATATTTGCATTAGATCATTGGCGAGTAGAAATATCTACTCACTGGCCAAACTTGGCAAAATCAATTCTAATTTGGCGAGTACAATTTTGAAGCAACTAGCCAAAATGGCGAATGTTTGAAAAAAATGGTTTCCTACACTGTATCAATACAGAATTTTTACTCGCATTTTACAAAAGTAACTCGCAAATGCGAGTGTTTTGGTCACAATGTAGAGCCCTGAAATGGCTTTCAGGTCATACAACTATGTATCCAACATAATCCAATCAGAACACTTGATATATTAAAAACAATGTTCTGATTAACCGTTTTTCAAGCATGAGTACAAAAATCATACTTGAAAGTATTTTCGAAAGTTTTAGAGAATTTGTGATTTCTACGAATCCTGTAAGATTCAGTGTATTAATGGGCATTATGAAAGGGTGGACGGTGTTTAACACCACTTTCAACAATATTTCAGTTATATCGTAGCAGTCAGTTTTATTGGTGGAGGAAACCTGAATATCCATAGAAAACCACGGACCTGCCGCAAGTCACTGACAAACTTTATCACACAATGTTGTATTTAGTACACCTCGCTGGCATTATGGGTAACCTTACATCATTGGCTTGTTTCTCCTGATCACCTCTCACCTTAATTCACTTAACACAAGAAAAACTAGAGGCTCAGCCCGCTGAGCCTGTATCGCTCACCTGGCATAAGAATGATACTGAAGCAAATTTCAAAGTGAGATAATCATTACCTTAACTGTTTTCTATATTTATGCATAAGGTAATGTTAAGTGAGAGCAGTTCTCCTTTTTGTAAATTTTCATATGGTGCATTAGCTGTGTGCAAAGTTCCACTGAAATAAGATTAACCATTTTGGAAAAATAGGGGTTTAGAGAGCATGTGATAATATGGCTAGAAAATATGCTCAAATCCAATTTTCAGCCCTTTATGCAAACCTTCATATTGTGCAGTTTTTGATTCAAATGCAAGGATCAGTTTGGGAGGAGTTGCACTTTACAAGGGAGATGGACAGTCTGATACGACACAGACAGGGTGATCTCAATTGGTGCGGGAGGAGGTAAAAATGAATTAAGAAAAAAAAACAATTTTCAAGTTTTGTTATTGTTTTTCCTGTTTTTTTTTTAACTAAACGTTGTCATTTAATGGAAATTATTTTTGTATATTTTACTCAAATGATAGAAGTTTTAAAATGTGCTGATTTCTGTTTTGCCATGCTATCATTTTTGGTATGCTCATGAAAAGAAAATGTGATGCAAATCACAAGACTATCAAAATGAGGTCAAGGTCAAGCTATACCTGCCACACTGACATGTACACCTTACAATATTTTTAGACCAAATACAGTTGACCTATGACTTGCAGTAATTGAAGAACTGACAATGATGAAAATGTGACACAAGTCACTAGACCGTGAAAATGATGTCAAGATCAAGTGACACCTGCCAGACTGACATCTACACCTGACAATGTATTTATAGACCAAATATAGTTGGCCTGTCTCTTATAGTAATTGAGAAACAGATTTGCTCATGAAAATGTGACACAAGTCACTGGACCGTGAAAATGAGGTCAAGGTCAAGCGACACCTGCCAGACTGACATGTACACCTTACAATGTATTTATAGAACAAATATAGATGATCTATCTCTAACAGTAATTGAGAAACAGACCTGTTCATGAAAATGTGACACAAATTTGACGAAGTCACTGAACCGTAACAAGAATTGCTCTCGGCAGCCATATTTGTTGGCCAAACAGAACGAAACGAAGAAACTTTATAGAGGACCTTACATAGATGCTTTTTGCCAAGTTTGGCTCCATTTGGCCAAGCAGTTTCTGAGGAGAAGATTTTTTTAACATTAGCCAATCAGAAAAAAGAATTGCTCTTGGTGGCCATGTTTGTTAGTTGAATGAAACCAAATGAAGAAGCTTTATAGAGGATCTTACATAGATGCTTCCTGCCAAATTTGGTTTAATTTGGCCAAGCAGTTTCAGAGGAGAAGATTTTTTCAACAGTATCCAATCAGAAGCAAGAATTGCCCTTGGCGGCCATATTTGTTGGCGGAACGGGACGAAATGAAGTTACTTTATAGAGGACCTTACATAGATGCCAAGTTTGGTTCCACTTGGCCCAGTTGTTTCAGAGGAGAAGATTAAAATGTGAAAAAGGTAACGGATGGACAACGGATGACAGACGTCAAGTGATGGCAATACCTCATCTGGCCCTTTGGGCCAGGTGAGCTAAAAAAGGGGACAACATATTACGTTGGAAGTTTAGATATTGATAGGCATTATGGGTAACCTTACATCTTTGGTTAAAGCTGAATCATCATCGGCTTGCTTCTCACGATCGACGATTTCTCTTTCTATGCCAGATATGTCTAATGCTAGATTATCTGCTTCATCCTTTAAATATGTAGCTCTCTCTTTTGTGTCGTCTGCTTCCTGTCTTATTCTACTGGCTTCCTGTAAGTGTAAGAGGAATGGATAGAATATCAACACATGTATCATATGCCTGCATACTTTAACTGAACGGTTATTAGCTTTTTCTATTTATTATGAAGCATTGTAAGCATTTTCTATATGCCGTTCCTATTGTCTGATATGATGTTAAAATTTTGGGATCATTTGAAAAAAAAAAATTTCCTGCCTATCGACCCATTGGAGAAATGGAGGATAGGGTGCAGGAAACAAACTTATTTTTAAGGGTGGCCTAACTTTATTTATAGTCGCCAAACAAGATAAAAATTATATCTTTTACAATGAATAACTTACATTAGAAGCATCCTGAGCTGTTGTCTGAGCTTGCTGTGCTAATTTTAGGGCCATGTCCGCGTCCGACTCCGCCCCACTCAGAGCATCTTGAGCTTCCATAGTCTTCTTCTCTGCCTCTTCAATAATACGCTCAATTTCTGGGATCTTTAACAAAGCATCGTCAGCTTTATCTTTGTTCTCCTGGACTTCTTGATTAAACTTCAGTAAGATGTCTAATGTACTCTGAGCTTCTTGCAAGGTACGCTCTGCACGATCAACAGCGTCCTTGGCCATACCTCTCGCAGCATCAACCTCAGCTAATAATTCATCGACACGCTGAAAAATATGAAAATAACAAGACCCATTAATTTGACATTTATACATGTATGATGAGAGGTACATTGACCCTATTCAATAAGGCATACCTGCCTGCAATGATAATGAAAAAGTGGCCTTTTAAGAGTGATGGCCTCTGTAGAGGGTGAGACAATTTAGTGGTAGTTAACAATCTGTGTATGTAACATCTGGCCTGATAAGGCCATAAAAAGTTAATTTCTTGGTTCTCAGGCCCGCCCACATGTGGAAATTCGTCGCCGCATTGCCGATTTTATTGCAAAAATAGTAAAAAAATAATTTTAAATGTGGTAGCGCTGTCCGTACGGAAAAAAAAACCGCATCTGTTTTTTCTCTTATATCGCGTGGTCGGTGAAATGCTTTAAAACACATCATGCTTAAATGAGATTTAAAGCATCGTTATGACAATGTATAAATAAAAAACGTGTTTCCGTTTGACATTTAGACAAAATGTCGATCGTTTCTGTGCAAATTCGGCACAAATGTTTGCCATTTTTACCACGGAACATAATAGGGGGCTTCTCCGAAACTTGTACCTTATTGGAATTGTTTACGGAGATAAAAAATGGTACGTTGGGACCAGCGGATTGGACGTTTCCATAAAAATTAACCACTTGTGATGTTTCTGCCACCATCGGAAGAAATAAAATTGAAATTTTCAATAAAGTAATGAAAAGATTTATACATTGCCATATTTTTCACACAAAAAAGAAAAGAAAAAATGCCTCCCTCATCACTTTTTACAGCAGTAAAAGGATAAAAAAAAATGCCGCCCTCCCTCATCAATTTTGATAAAAAAGGGCCAGAGAACCAAGTAATTAACTTTGCATGGCCTAACATGGGTGGCCTTTAGTGAAAGTGACCTTATAAGAAAGGGAACTAATTTACTTGTTTTTGTTCCAGAAAGTATACAAATTTGCATAAATAATTTTTGTAAGTACATATGCATAAACGATTTAACATAAAAGTATGTACATAACAAGAAATTCCACCTGAAACTCAAAAGCATTAATCTAAGATAATGACAATGCCACAGAGCAAAATTGTAAAAATTGTACCAGAAAGTTTTATTCTTGCATGGCCTAATGTTGTTCTAATTATAGTGAAACCTGTATTAATCTAACCTTAAATAAACCGAAATCCTGCATAAACAGAACTTAAGTCCCAATGTAGTAAATATTTGTTAATTTAACCTGTATAAATCAAACACCTGTCTATTCTGAACACATAAGTTGGTCCACAAAGATTTGGTTTAGACAAGTTTTACTGTATAACATTTTTTAAGATTATTTTGTAATTAATGTTCTTTAAAAACAAATAATAAGTCAATTTGTATCTTTTTCTTATTCTAAAGAAACATACATTTTGTTGTTGATTTCCATCATTCAACAATCGTGTAGCGTTAACTGTTTGGTTCGTCACGTCTTCTAACAAGGCAGAGTTATCTCTCATTAATCTCAAGGCCTCTTCCTTTATCTGCATGGCCTAAATGGAAAAACACAAATAATTAACACTGAAAAATATATTACAATCTTGTCAAGTTCACACTTATAAAATTTTAAAATGAAAAATAAATTTACTATGTTTATTCAACAGTTCTAATAATTATCAAGAAAGGATATGAATATTAATGAACATGAGAGACTTCAATTTTTCACTTAGACACAAATTAAAGTCAAAGAACAGCAGTTACATTCGAAAGTCACAGTAGGCAATACATCACCTTAATATGCACCTAAATGTTTAAAGATATTGAAATTTTAAGCTCTATAAAAAGACATAAAATAAGATTTAACAGACACATAGTATTTCCCATATGGTAAAGCACATAGAAGACTAGGTCTCACATACTGATTTCTTTTATATGTCCAATGTTATGTCACCATACGAAGCAACATCAAATACAATGTAAAGGAAAGATTTAGAATTTCTTGCATAAAACAAATGTTTTCCTGCATCAAGTGTTTTTGATTGTCATTTAATGAAGAAATAAGTTCTTGTATAAGACAAAAGTATGTAATATTGGAATTCACTTGCGTGGGAAATTATGTATGGTTTTTCCCTTGAGCGCCACTCAAGTAAAGATTAAATTTTCAAGCTCTTGGATGATAGTCCTGATCTTCAATATGTTTTCATGACAGAATGCATAATCTTTCACCCGATAGTCAAATTATCTTGTAAAGAAGAATATTATTACCTCTTTCTTTATCAGCATAGCATTACTTTTCAGTGCCCCAACATCTGTTCCTGGCAACTGGATTGAAGTGGCATCGGTATACAGTTTCAGGGCCTCGTCATATGCATCAATGGCTCTCTGTTTAGCACTCTCTGCAAATGTGCGAGTCTGGTTGTACACCCTATCTGCATCATTGTACCTACAAACATCAACATTTGTAATTAATAAGTCAAAATCCAGAGTGAGTAAGTGATCATTGCTTAACTCCAAATCAGCAATTTTTCAGCCATATTATAGCGAGAACAAGTTACATTCGTCAAGATGATAATGATATCCGCTTTGTACTAGACCAACATGCTTAGTAGGAGCTTTATATTGCTAGCTTACTGAAACAAGTCAGCGGGTAGACATGTCTCTCCACTCGGACACATTATTCTGATTCTGACCCAATCAGTCCTTGCTCTTTCTCCTTAATGCTGCGTGCTTAGTGGAGAATTTCTTTGGTTTGACACGATCATGGCTTGAACCCATGATCTATCGCACTTAATGAACTACCGGTATATATATGAGTTTTGTGTGTGAACTATGTAACTATATTGTATATAAAAGGCCGTTGGCCACTGGTCCCCCGATGCCAAGGTTACATCGTAAGATTAAATTTTGAAACTACTGTAAACTAGAGGGTCAGGGAAGCCTGTATCACTCATAATTCTGAAAGGGGACCATCCAAGGACCATTTTGAAGTAAAAAAAGGGGAGTAACTCTGGTTAGATTTGTCGAAAAATCATCATTATCGAACTTGACCTAGATATTCATGAGATACACTTACATACCAAACCTAGTTTCAATCTGACTTTTTATTCACAAGTTATAATTTGGAAACCAAAATATTAGCAATTTTGAAGTATAAAAAGGGATGTAACTCTGGTAAGATTTGTCGAAAAATGATCGCTATCGCACTTGACCTAGATATTCATGAGATACACTTACATACCAAACCTAGTTTCAATCTGACTATTTGTTCCCAAGTTATCATCTGGAAACCAAATATCTAGCAATTTTGAGGTATAAAAAGGGGCACAACTCTAGTAAAAATAGTCGAAAAATTGTCATTATCGAACTTGACCTAGATATTCATAAGATACACTTACATACCAAACCTAGCTTCAATCTGACTTTTCATTCACAAGTTATCATCTGGAAACCAAAAAGCACACGGACGGACGGACGACACCCATTTCTATAGTCCCCTTCGACGAAGCGTCGGGGGACAATTACTGATTTTGAATTTCTGTGGACTATTATGATTTTATTGTGGCATCTGTACATATGTGGGAAAGTGTAGACATTGGCTGTATGTAAGTATATCTTTCTCTTTTTTTAAATATAGATCTACTTTATCTAAAAAAAAAAAAAAAAAANGGTTCGGAATAGCAAAGGGCAATAATCCAAGTTGACTACTGTAACAACAATATGCCCGTCATCCTTTCCCATATGTGATATGGTGTATATATTTTACTGTATGATTTTTATTTTTACTAAGGTAATTTTCAGATACATGTTGATAAATGTTCATGATAAAATATACTCTCACATTTTGATTACAGGTATTGTTACATGAATGTTGATGAACTGAAAATGTCAATATTTTTTACTTTATTAATATATTATTTGTTTTTCTAGACCTAAATTCACGAACAAACATACCACTTCAGTAATGTACTTTCTATTTTTATTTTTATTTTGTTGTTGTTGTGTATATATAAATGTATATGTGTTGTACTCATTATATATTCTATTTAGTGATACATGTATAAGTTAAGGAACCAAAGCTCACAACCGAAGTCCATGCTGCTTGGTTCTTTGACTTATAGTTTAACTATTTATTAGATTCTGTGCATCCAATTAAAATCATTACAATCCACTTCCTGACAAGTATATATTCCATTTAATGATATAAGTTGATGAGCTGAGACTCATACCCAAGGTCCCTGCAGCTCAGCTCCTCAACTTATCGAGTCAATTTATTAGATATGGTACATTTAAGCAACCATACCATTTACTTCCTAAAAATTATTTAAACTTATAATCAATGTCTTTATTAAGTCGAGCTTTTTGTGAGTAGATGAGGTTTCATTAACCAAACATTATGGAACAACCATTTGTATATGCCTGTCATTCGATGAGATATATTAGGTCATACCAATGTCCGTCTGTTCACACTTTGTACTAGAGCTCAAGTTTGCTTTTTTCAATTTCTGTGAAACTTTTGAACAGTTTTATTATTGACGGAAGAATGCTCCCTTGTCTTCCTTTTGAATTTTAAAGTTTTTTTTCCATTTGTCGTTCCATAGTTATGGGGCTTTAATTGTTGAAAAATGGGCAAGTTTTTCATACATCCTGTGGTGGCTCTGGTTTGTTTTGTTCACTTTTCATGAGGCTTTTGCATAATGTTATGATTGATGGCACAATGCTTCCTTTCAATTTTAATGGGTCCCCCCCCCAGAGTTAGGGGGCTTAAATTGTGTCGCAAAATTGTCAATTTCTCATGTCTTCTGTGATAACTCAAGTTTTATTTTGTTGATTGTCTCATTACCGCCCAATTGTCTTCAAATCTACCCATGAAATACTCAGTATAGTGCTATAGATGTTATTATTTTCTTTCAGGTACATTTTTTACTGTTTAATGTCTTGAATGCTACAGGGTTTTTATGTTTCCTTTCATATAGATAATGTTGATTTACATATACATTCCTATGTTACCCATATACACTAGACATAAGGAAAGGGAAATAACTCCTCTTTACTTTTTTTTTTTGGTTTCATATCATTCCATAATCTGCCTGTGAAATATTAGGTATAGTGCTATGGTATTTCCCTATTTTTGTGTTCAAGCATCAAACATCTTTTCATCATTTATGCATATACAAATGTATGCATTATATGTTTGTGTGATGTCTACATTAAATGTTACCCACGTATATATGCTGTAAATTGCAGGTTGTTACCCATATACACTAGACACAAGGGAAGGGAAATAACTCCTCTTTATTTTTACTTTTTGTTTTGTTTTTTGGTTTCATATCATTTCATATCTGCCTGTTAAATACATGGAATAGTACTATAATGTTATTTACCTATTTTCGTGTTGATATTTTGATTCACTTCTTAATTTCTAATTCAATGTAGGAAAATGTATGTTGAAACATATAACAATATCTACTCTTTGGTTAATTAAGGTGCATTGTTTAACATTTTTCCATAAGGCATACATGTATTATACATATGTAGTAGGTTAAATTTATTTATATATATATATATATATATATAAAATTAAAAATAAATTTAATAGTATTCAAATTTTAAATGTTAGTTTAGGTCAAACAAGGGTGATAACTCAAAACATTAATGTAACACTGGACTTTAGATATATAACTATTTCTATATAATGCCAAACTGTACAAAAAAAACTGACATCTTTACCATATAGATGTATATATTAACAATTGTTAAGCGTCATCTTGTGTATGTATGTGTGTGTATGTTTGCATGTTGTATACATTGCATGTTTACATCTGATTTGAATAAGTGTGTATGTATGTGTGCATGTGTGAGGGTGTGTTTGCTGTCCATATTTATTGTGATTATAAAGGGTCACTTGCTCCGGCTGAAATTTTTATATGAAAATATAACATAATGAATAACCATATTAAAGTTCTATCGATGAATGTAAGGGGTCTTTCTTCAAATTCCAAGAAGAGATTAGATGTATTTAACTGGACAAAATCAAAAAACGCTTCTATTGTTTGCTTTCAAGAGACACATAGTACTAAAGATATTGAAACTAGATGGGAGGATGAATGGGGTGGTAAATGTTACTTTAGTCATGGTGATAGTAAAAGTGCTGGTGTTAGTATAATGTTCAGAAGTGGTCTTGATTTTAAGGTTCATGATTTAAAAATAGATGAAAATGGTCGATATATTATATTAGATTTAACTGTTTATGAACAAAGACTAACATTTGTTTGTTTGTATGGGTACAATACAGATGTACCACAATTCTTTACAGATATACTTTATAAATCTTCAGAATTTGCAAATACAAGTTATCTATTTTGTGGTGACTGGAATGCAGTACAAAACAAAAGTGAGGATACATTCAATGTACTTCATGACAGAAATATAAATGCTTGTAAAAAGATAGATGAAATGAAAGAAACATTTGAGTTGTTGGATCCATGGCGTACTTGTTATCCTGATGATAGGAAGTACACATGGCGCCAACCCTCACCTGTCAAACAGAGTAGGATAGACTATTTTCTTGTGTCAGAAGACATGTTTGCACTCATGGAAAACACGAAAATAATTTCGGGATATAGAACAGATCATTCAGCAATTGTTTTTTTGTTTTTCAGCATCCCTTGCCAAACGTGGCAAGGGATACTGGAAATTTAATTCACAGTTGCTGAGAGACTCAGAATATATTAACTTAGTTAAAACATGTATTAAAAATACAATATCAGAATATTATTCCAATGGAGATGTTGATGATATTATAAATGTTGAATTGTCTTGCAATGATCAGATTTTTCTTGAAATACTTAAGATGAAAATCAGAAGTATCTCTATTGAATATAGTATTAAAAAGTCTAAGCAAGAGAAAGAAACTACTAGAATATTGGAAAATGATATTCAGAGAACGAGATGAATCTACGACCACGTGATTGTACACAAATATTATTAAATCAAAAGAAAACTGAACTCGAAATTAAAAGACAACATATAATTGATGGTTTACTTCTCCGTTCTCGGGCAAACTGGCACGAGAATGGGGAAAAATGTACTGAATATTTTTGTAAATAATAAAAAAAATCCTTTATCAACAAGACTATTTCTGAACTTATAGATCACAAAGAAAATAATATTTCGGACCAGTCAAAAATTCTTTCTGAACAAGAATGTTTTTATAAAAATCTGTACTCAAGCAAATCTTTATTTGATAATAATGATTCCTTTTTCACCACGATGTAAGATTAACAGATGAACAAAGAGACTCCTGTGAGGGTAATTTAACATTTAAGGAATGTGGAGAGGTGCTTAAATTGATGAAAAATGGAAAAAGTCCAGGGTCAGATGGTTTTACAGTTGATTTTTTCAAATTTTTTTGGAAAGATATTGGTGCTTTTGTTTTTCGTTCACTAAAATATGGGTATGAATCGGGTAATTTGTCTCAGTTTCAAAGTCAAGGAGTTATTACATGTATCCCTAAGGAAGGCAAAGACAGAAGGTACATGGGCAACTGGCGTCGAATCAGCTTGCTTAATACTGACTTAAAAATAGCTTCTGCAGTACTTGCAAATCGGTTAAAACAGGTCTTATCATTTATTATAAGCGATACTCAAAAGGGATTCATGAAAAACAGATTCATGGGAGAGAATACACGACTTCTTTATGACTTAATGCATTATTTAGAAGAAAATGATTTATACGGTCTACTGTTACTGGTGGATTTTGAAAAAGCTTTTGATTCCATTGAATGGGAATTCCTAATTAAAGCTTTAAAGAGTTTTAATTTTGGTCCGTCTATTTGTAAATGGTTTAAAACGTTATATGCAGAATCAAAAAGTTGTGTTATTAATAATGGTCAGATGTCAAATTTCTTTAACTTAGAACAAGGTTGTCGCCAAGGAGATCCCCTTTCTCCTTATTTATTTATAATAGGGGTAGAGTTACTTTCTTTAAACATCAAGTCTAATCCACAAATTAAAGGAGTTCTTATAAATGAAACAGAGCCATTGATAAGTCA
>MJUT01053183.1:1177034-1187747 GCA_002080005.1 Gigantidas platifrons
TGTGTGTGTGTTCTTGAGTGAATGAAAATGTCAGCAAATCACAACTAATTTATATGTGTATTATAATTTAATTTAAAAATTTGTTTAAAAAAAAAAAACCTAAATAGTCACAAATTGTGCATGTACTATATATTAGTATATATTTTTTGGAAAAAACCCCAGACACCTTAGTCAGGTGGTGGTGTAGGGGAGATGTAAAATCCTGACTATTGAAAAAAAAAGAAAAAAAAAGAAGATCTATCGCACTCGAGGCGAGCATGCTAACCAATACACCAATGATGCGGTTACAAGATGTGTAAATCAAATGTGAAAAAGGGCCATAAATCTGATGAAAAATATAATTTCTAAATATTTGTGTATAGCAATGTCATTTGACTAAATATGGAAAATAACCTTCTTAAGATAAGCTATGGATGGTGTACAGGCATTAACCAAACAAATGAAAGTAACATACACAAAAAAATACATGTATGTGTTCTGGTCAAGGAAATGACCCAATTACTTTAAGCAACATTTTACACATCAAGGTGTAAATAAGTAATATCAGTTTTTCCTACTGTTAACACAATACAGTTGTCCCTCTATCTTCCCATAAGACCCCTCTCACCATAGGTCTCCCCTCTTGTTAGGCCAGATATCAGATTCATTGAGATGATAAAATACTACTATATTATCCCCCTCAAGAGAGGCCACCTCTCTTATAAGGTCATATTTCAGATGTACAGAGAGGGCAAAATACAGTCAAAGCTGTATTAAGAGGTCACCTTTGGGTCAAATAAAGTGACCTTATAAGACAGGTGACCTCTTAAAAGAGATACAATTCACATATGAAATTTTCTATCACAGGACAAGAATATATTGACCTTTTAATACAGGTGACCACATGGGCAGATTTCACTTTACTACTAAATTGTCCCCCACATTACAGAAGTTTTGTGGGTGGGGCCTACTGTACTACATACTTTTGTTTTAGTCTCTGTATATCATCACTGGTCTTGTCAGGCATTCTCAGCGTCTCTTCCGCTAGACGTTTGGCTTCCAGTGAAGTATTTAAGGCATTCTTTGCCAACATTTCTATTCTTTCTGCATCCTTCCATTGTCTACAATATAAAAAAGTATTACAACAAATTCTTTACAGTTTTCTTTTTCTGTCGATAACTAAAGCATTTTTCCTTTGATCTTTACACATGATAATATATATTACCAAGAACAAGAATAATATGTAAGAAGAGTTTGAAGATAACAAAGGGGTAATCAGAATCTGTAATTTGAAGAAGGACAGACAACACAATGGCCAAAAGAAAAAGGACAAAAAGACACACAACGATCTACAAAACAGTCTCTCACCATTGATACAATATTGCTTTGGAGAAATCATTTCTGGGCAAACAAATCAATATTTTTTGTTTTTCTGATTTGAGACTAGTAGTTTTGTTGTAGCTTCTGATTCTTGTGAGGGGGCATTGTGGTCGTGACTGCATAGTAGTTAGATTTACAACTACCTATGCAATCAGTGCCTATCACAACTAAAATCATGAGATCGAATCCTGATCAGGTGAGTTGTACTCAATACATTATCTGATAAAGCTTGTCAATAATAGTTAATACCTGTCCGCCTCTGATTTTGCTCTGGAAGCAATCTGCGTCATTTGCTCAGATTTCTGTCCAAATTTAGCTAAAGCTTCCCTGGCTCTTTGAAGGGCCGCTCTACCCTCGCTGTCTATGTAATTCTCTGCCGATTGTAAAGCCTTTTCAGCCCGGTCAATGGCTTCTCTGGCTCGTAAAAGATCTGTGGCACTGTTCTGTGAGGCAGATTCAGCCGCTGACAACTTTCCGCCAATCTGGTAAGCTCTAGAGGTTACGTCTTCTATAGCTTTTCTCAGCGCTGCAAGCTGGACACCTAATGTTCCATTGTCAGCTAGAATACAATCAAATAATGTATGTTCACTGAAACAATTTATCTAAACGTCAACAGAATAATTTTCAAGCACTTATCATGCTAGAAACAGACAATATAGCTGAAAAATTACTGAAAGAGATGAAACACACATGAATATTCAATTTTATTATGCAGTCCTCACGATGACCACCGGTCCTAAGGCCCAAAAACAGTAAAACTTTGTTTGGACCAGTAAATTTTTCAGTTTTTATTTAGAGCTACAATCAAACCTGTCTTAACGACCCCCTGTATTCAGCGACTTCCTGTCTTATCCGACCGTTTTCATTCCTCCCAACGAATTATACTATATACTTTAACTACCTTACGCGACTAACGACCGTCTTTTTTCCGCTGTTTGAAAGGTAAATCCTGTGTTAACCGACTTTCATAATTGCTGATATCTGCATGATCTACTGACAACATCTCACTCACAAAGTCCATACCTGTTACTAGTTCATAATAACAGATTTTTCATATTAAATGAAGTCACGATTAGCATTATTGTGTAAGACCGCCATTTTTTTTTACAGGTAAGTTGCTCACGTGATGATTTATTATTGTTGTTTTGGTTTATTTGGGTTTATTTCTTATTTATATTAAATATTTAAAATTGCTTACTATAGAAAATACCGTTTTAATCTTTCAGTTTTATAAATAAATAATCGTGATTTTGAAAATTATTGAATTATGAAGTTCTGGTTCCCAGCATATATTTCTGTCAACACTCGTTTAACGTGCGGTAATAGATCAAGGTAAACACATGTTGATTGTGTGATTAGGCTATTTATAGCTTTCGGTGAGTGATTGAAGTTGAATTTTAACGTTTTGTCAGGAAATTTCATTCTTCTAATCATAATGATTAATTCTAACAAGATATGATTATAATCTAACGATTATGAATTCTCCCAAACCGGCCACTGACAACAGGTTTAAATGAACACTTTGCATTGTGACAAATTCTGAGCTTGATTTTTTGCGGTATTGTGGCGACCATTTTGAAAATGGAGACCGGTAGAAATTTTGCGATGTCGGGAATCAATTCCGGACATCATAATCTACCTACATATGAAATTTCGTTGAAATCGAACAATGTTGAATTTGTGCGGTATTGTGGTGGCCATTTTGAAAATGGCGACCAATAGAAATTTTTCAATGTTGGGAATTTATTCGGGACATCA
Source organism: Gigantidas platifrons (assembly GCA_002080005.1). Lineage (NCBI taxonomy): Eukaryota > Metazoa > Mollusca > Bivalvia > Mytilida > Modiolidae > Gigantidas > Gigantidas platifrons. Next base: position 1,180,152 of record MJUT01053183.1, read on the forward strand.
TAATCTACCCACATATGAAATGTCGTTGAAATCGGACAATGTTGATTTTGTGCGGTATTGTGGCGGCCATTTTGAAAATGGCGATCGGTAGAATTTTTTTTATGTCAGGTATCGATTCGGGACATCATTATCTACCCACATATCAAATGTTGTTGAAATCGGACAATGTTGAATTTGTGCGGTATTGTGGTGGCCATTTTGAAAATGGTGAGCGGTAGACATTTTTCAATGTCGGAAATCAATTCGGAATATCATTATCTACCCACATATCAAATTTTGATGATATCGGACAATGTTGAATTTTTACCACCCATCATTTTGAAAATGGCAGACATCTTGAAAATTTTGAAACGCAGAATTGCTCCTCTAATGGTGACCTATCACTATGTCAAATTTTATGTCTCTATCATTATCCATTTAGATGTTATCAACATTAATGTACGAAATTTCAACTTTCCCATATGATTCTATAGTAACCCCCAACCCCTTTGAACCCCTCAAAATATGACTTTGACCCCCTTTACCACAAAGCTGAAAACTTTAGGACCAACTAGAAACATATATCTATAACTCCACCAAGTTTCGTGAAATTCTGTCCAGTAGTTCCTGAGATCTGTCATGGTCCACGGTAAGAAAGGAGAAAGGAGAAAGGAAAAAGGAGAATAATAATAATAATAAGAAGAAGAAATGGAGCTAAAACAATAAGTCTCCCAACGTTGTTTGGGAGACTTAATTACGATGACAATCAAGATAACAATAGATGTTGAAAGAAAGTAAAAAAAACTCGATCATTTAATATAATTATTCTTTTTTATTTTAATTTCACCCACAAAGGACGGAAATATTTAACGATATTAATTGAACATAGTTTTTATTTCATTTTTATATCTTTTTTTTTGCCAGAATTTAAGCTCTATTCATGCATTTGTCCTCCACATGAACGGGTTAAAAGTTGATGCGGATTATATACCCGAACTAGGTTTTTCCTCTTGAGAATTTGGGAGCAATTATCATAACCTCTATTCAACGACTCCCTGTCTTATGCGACCTTTTTTCAGAACTCCCTTCAATGGTCGCTATAGACAGGTTTGACTGTATATAAAAATAAATTCAAGAATTTGATTCGGACCAGTAAATTCAAATTTTCATTTCGAGGACTGACACAGCATGTAACTTAGTTGCTACTTGCTAATTACAAGAAATGCAAGCAATAAACACTGTATATTTATTTGTTTTCGTGGCTCGACAAAAAAATAAAAATTTCGAAGACACTTATTTTGTGGTTTTCACATTTAACTCACTAACTTTGGACAGTAAATTTACAATCATGTGACAATAGGGGGGAAAGGGGGGTTATTGTGTTTAACACCACTTTCAACAATATTTCAGCTATATCGTGGCGGTAAGTTTTATTGGTGGAGAAAACATAAGTACGCGGAAAAAACCACGACCTGTCGCAAGTTACTGACAAACTTCATCACGCAATGTTGTATCGAGTACACCTCACCATGAACGAGATTCAAACTCACAACTTTAGTGGTGATAGGCACTTATTACACAGACTCCTGTGACAATACATTTTACTCACCCCTTCAAACACTAAATTTGTACCTTCTGTGACATTTTATGGTACTCATTCAAAATTAAAACCTACAAAATTGAGTACATTTTGAGTGCTAATGTGTTATAGTATTACTTACTGACTGCCCCTCTTGCCTCGTCCAATAACATGACAACTGAACTGTTTACATCATTCATATACGACAAGAACTGTGTATCGTTAAAGGCGCTGGGATTATTGCCAATGTTTATAATAAGATTTCTCAGATCGTCTAACTTCATACGATGATTGTTTACTCTTTCTTGGACAAGACTGTAACATGGAGGGCAATCTGTATAAATAAAACAAACATTTTTTAAATAAAATGATATAATTCTTATTTCTCCTATTCTTAGCGTATTTAATCAATTGGTTAAATTTTCGCAGATATTCCTGGCAATTTAACGACAGCAATTAATAACTTTAAAATATTTGTTTACATTTTTTGTCATAGTAGAAACAGATTCTCCATCTGCTACCAAAGGATTACCTTGGGACAGCAGAAAAAAATGACAGCATAAAACAATTGAATGCTTATTAAAAATCTACTGGAAAGCATTTAATTGGAAGACATTACAGTCCCTTTGTAATGATTTATAGTTATTTATTCAATAATTTGATAGCTTAATTGATACAATTATGCATTGAGAACACATAGAAAGTTCATGATTTCGTAAAGTCTAGAAAGAAATGTGAGTGTTATATACTGGTAATCTGATACGATAGGATAAACTGCGAGTGGCCATTGATCGTGTTAGCGACGTGACATGACGACTTATTTGAGCTAAAAGGGTTTTAAATTGGCCGTTTAGAGCAGGTGACCATAAGGGCATTTTGACTGTATTTCAATTCTAACTTGGTAAATATTCACATGTGCAAAAAATATTTTAAAAGGGTATTTATTATGAGATATGCCATGCCTCAATGTACATAAAACCATATAAAACAGGATGGAATCTGATGTAGGAAGAAAACGTCATTTTTAAGCGACAGAAATATGCATAAAAATACTAGACAAGGAATTACCTTGTCATCCATTCAAATCTTATTATAATGAACATGAACATACCAATACATCCAGCGGCCAGGTTATATTTGTTCTCCTGACACATGTCACATCTGGAACCGACCACGCCCACTTTACAGGGACAGTCTCCGTTATTATTACACTGTAAGTCCAAAGACCCTTCAGGATCACAATTGCAAGCTAAAACAGAATAAAGATACATTATTTGTGCAATATTATAACAAAATATAATAATAAAATCCTGCAGACTCAGTATTTTCTTGTTTTGAAAAAAAAATTATTTCAATAGTTTTGTCATGACCATTTGTATGGCAGCAAAATTAAATTATTTAAAGCAACTGTAATCATAGATTTCAACTTCAAACTTTAGAGTATATTCTATTTCAAGATGCTCAAATTATTTTCTGAATATACCGGCATAAGTGTGAATGGGTGTACCATCTCAATACTTTTCGTTACAATTTTATGTAACTATCAAAATAAAACAGAAGGCCTTAAGTTTACCTGAACATCCGGCCGAGGAGAAGCCGTAGAAGAATCTCTGACACTGGTCACATTTGAGACCAGTCACACCTTGTCGACAGTTACACTGACCACTCCCTTGGTCGCATTTGCCATCCACAGAACCAATCACATTACAGTTACATTCCTCACAACCTGTTTAAATAGAAAACAAAACATGTTTTGCCAGGGATCCTTTATAAATAAAATGTAGATCATTTAATTTAATTACCTTACAGTGGACCCCCTCTTACACAGACCTCACGATGAGCACCGGTCCTCCGGCCCAAGACCAGTAAAACTTTGTTCGGACCAGTTTTTATTTTGATATACATATACAGTTGACTCTCGTCTCGAATTCGGTTGACTCGAATTTCCGGTTGAGTCAAATGTTTATCGAAGTCCCGAACTTCGTTGTGTATAAATATATATAATTTGACTCCTGTTGAGTCGAATTCGAATGAGTTGAAATTTCGGTTGTCTCGAATAAAAGTTTTGGTCCCGAGATGTAGAGAGCCATATTATTTACATTCGCTAAGTCGATTTTATCTGTCAAAACATGTGTATTACCTTGGGATTAAAATCGGATCACAGGTGAAACATCCGGTCATTGACTTTGACATTTTTACCTTAGGCTATTTCACATGTTTATTTTAACAATCTGTCAAATTAATTAGTGATAATAATTGAATTGGCTTGGTATAATCTATTATGACACAGGTTAAATGTGTACAATCAATTATTATCGATTTATAATAAGTGAGCTTGGGTCGGCATACATCAATGAGTGTGAAAAGTACACGACGGAAGCGTTTTATCTATTGATTTATTTGTCGGAAATTAATTTTCATTAAAGATGTATAATTTCTCAATTTTGAAAGATTAGAAAAAAAATGTTACTCTTATTTAACAGTTGTAATAAAAGGGGAAATCACGCTATTTCTCAGAATTGGCGTTATTTTCGGTCGAGAATAGTTTTCTTCTACACTTTATTGAATCAATGCAACAAAACAGATAAACATAATCATACACACAAAAAAAAAGATATCTAGAAGTTATCAGTCATTCCACAAGATTCAAAGAATTTAACAGAAAAAAAAACAGCAACAAAAACATTGAATAAGTTTAAAATCGTTCCGAGAATAGAGACATGCGATACTGGTTTTAGCTCTTCAAAATTTTGCTCGAGTTGTCTCTCTTTCGTCGTTAAACAAACTACACTTCCGGTATTTTCATAGCTCCTCTTATGTCGAACTACGATTGACTCGAATTTTTTCCATGGTCCCATCGAATTCGAAATAACGAGAGTCAACTGTACATAAAATAATCCAAGAATTTTATTCGGACCAGTAAATTCAAATTTTTATTTCGAGGACTGCTTATAAGGCCAGATTTCAGATGGACAGAGATGATAAATTACTACTAAATTGTTCCCTTCAAGAGAGGTTACCTTTACAGGGCTCTACAATGCGACCAAAACACTCGCATTTGCGACTTATTTTTGTAAAATGCCAGTAAAAATTCCGTATTGATAGCCAGCCAGTGAGTTGATATTTCCGGAAATTTTTTATTCCCTCACCGATATTTTTTCCCAATTTAAATTCTGACTTTGATTATCCGATCTTTTAAATTGCACAATTGACTCAGACATAAAAGTTTTAAATCACATACTTTTGACACTTGCAAGTGACCACGATTAGCAAAAAACGAAACCTTCACACAAAATTTTTCGCTTAAAATAAACCAGTTGAATCAACTGATTACAAAACTGGACTGCCTGATGCAACATCGATGGAGGTATAAGACGAAATACTGATGAAGGTTTGGATTCTAATGCTGAAAAGCGTAAATTCCAAGATGTCTGGATGTCGGAGTTTTCGTTGCTCGTTGACGATTCCAATAATGACGTTATGAGTAACTTATGACAAATATGTATTGCTATGTTTTACCGAAAGGCAGGCCGAGATATTGCTGGCAAAACCGAATTTGTCACTGGGAAAAAGTTTGTACGTGAAATTATTGTTTATCATAATAAAACTAAAAGTCTGAAATATGAAAATTGTTTCAATATGGTATCAGAAAAAGCCCATTCCTCAACTTCTGTCTCATTCAGGGCATTAATAATTATGTACAAATAAATACATATTGGAGATATATAGTACGAATTATGGCAAGTAACATTCTTTTGTTGGCAAGTAAAAAATGTTTCCTTACTAGCCAGGGACTAGTGAGTGCTGGTATGAATTGTAGAGCCCTGCTTTATTATCATTTTTACTTGCAGAAATCATGATGAGGTTTACTGACAATTTTCAGAATCCACCATTGATTTTAATGGGTGTCAGAAGGCACTATATATATTTGCATTGGTAGTAGAATTTGAATTTGAATTTGAATTTTTGGTGTTTAACGCCACTTTCAGCAATATCATGGTGACCAGTTTTAGTGGTGGAGGAAGCCGGAGTACCCGGAGAGAACCACTGACCCTGGGCAAGCAACTGTTAAACTTGCGGCTGTGAATCGAGCGCATCATTTTTTGTAATTTACAAAGCTGGGCCATAGATAGTAGAGGACGATAACAGACTTCATATAAATGTGAAGAAATTCTAACTAGAGGCTCACTTGAGCATATATCACTCACCAGGTTATTCACACACAGCTTGCATTCAATCAAGTCTATATTTTGTATATTTTGAGATCAACCTACACAATAGACACAGTCACATGACTTACCTGTTCCACTGTCAATATTCCAATAGCCAGCTTCACACTTATCACACTGTCTACCCAACACATGTGGTAAACATGGACACGATCCACTAACAGGGTCACATGATAATACACCTGCACTGAGCGTGCCTGGAGGATAACAGCTACATGCTGAAATTATATACATGTATTGATATTTCATTTTAAGGTATAGTGTCCAGGAAGTGGAACAAATTGCAAATTTTACTGAGACAGAATGGACAATCATTACACCACCAATGTGGTCTTCATAAACATACTTAAAATGACAAACATATATTCCTTTTGAAAAAAAACCCCATTGTATTTAAAATAACAGCATAAAATCATATTCACTCAACAAGAATAGCCCTCTGCCAGATTATTTGTCAGACAACATCTTAAAACATATACCTTTACAGTCTCCTTTTGTTGACAACAGGGCATCGCCATAGTAATTAGGTAAACATTTGTTACAGTAGAATCCTGCAGTATTGTAGATACACTTCTTACATTCACCAGAAACCCTGCAAGACAAAATTTATTCTATTACGATCAGTCATTCCCAAGGTCTGTCGGACGTGTGGCAATGTCCAGTAAAAATTGGCTTGGTCCGGTAAAAGGTTATTAATTACTGGCCAAAATGACCAGTAGGAGGAATCTGAGCACCTCCTCTGCAGAGTATATGAATGTCCCATAAACATGATGCTGGGTCCAATAATTCATACTCCTTTACTGGAACGAATGTCCATTCAACTTCTATTTACCTTGGGAAACACAGTTACGATACCAGGTTTCTTTGTATAGGCTTGTCCGACTTGTTCCTACCAGTGAATTACGTTGGATTCAGACAAGTAAAAAACAAGTAAAATATACAAATAAAGTGCTGATTTTTATTGGCAAGAAAAACATTATTTGCCTTCTGACAAAATTGTTATTTGCTACATTTATCCTTTTTTCACCACTGTGATTCACTGGTGTTAGACCAGTGTTTTCTGAAAGAAACACCTTTTTAGGCCAAAATTAAAAAATTGTTTGTTTCCCGCACCCAACCGACCGTTAGAAAACGTTGCGACTCGAAATATTTTTTGGGTGATTTGCAACGACTTTTTTTGTTTGTTTACCGAAATCGTGAGCGCAAGTTCCGATATTGTTCCAGAATTTATGTTTGGAACTGGTTTACACTTTTAAATGAACAAAATACGTTGCTCGACTTTGAAGGAACCAGATTTATGAATGAATGCAGCATCTGAACATGCTGAAGCTTCGCTGCTGTAAAAGTGATGATTAATGGCAAGTTGGAAAAGCACCAGCGCGGAAGCAATTTTTTCCTTATCAATTTCAAAGGACAATGAGGATGTGTGCTCAATTTTCAAAGTTTTATTGACTTCAATTTCAGAATTCCCTTTGTTAGAGAAGTAATAGTTTTTTTGCAGTTTGTTCCCATTGTCTGATATGATGTCTATTTTGAAGAAAAAAAAAAAAAAATCACCCTACCTACCAACCCATAGGTGAAATGGAGGGTCGGGTGCGGGAAACGAACATATTTTTAAGGGTGGCCTTAGTACAGTACCATATGATCATGACAACAGATGCCCCTAAAATGAGAAGGTACTTACCTATCACAGTTACCAACAGCGTTAGGATCAATATTTTCGTTACATTTGCACTTCTCACATGGTCTGCCTGGTCCATTCAGTCCTGTAGGGTCACCAAAATACCCATCCAAACATATCTCACACAA
>MJUT01053183.1:1200950-1221353 GCA_002080005.1 Gigantidas platifrons
TGCCTTCGCAAACATGAATATTCATGAGCCATTATAATATCGAAAACGATAAATGGGGATTTAAAAATGTGTGTGTGAATGCAAATGTGATGTCAGTTTCGATGTTAAAATTACAAATATAAAAATGGATATTCTGATTCCGACTGAAAAATGGTATCAATGTGAGCAAGGTACAGGGTTAGAAATTAAATATCCTTGGGCTATAAAAAAAATATATTGGGACTAGCCCTCCTGAATTCTGACCAGCCCATGCACACAGCATTAAGCAGTGAGCCTTATTAGCGGGAGCCTTTGAAAATTTTAACGCAAAATCCTGCATTCTGATTGGTTTCTGGAGTGTAAATGAAGCATAAAAATGGCCGTTTTTTTTAAGGACAACTATTTTATATGCTATTCCAAGTGTATTTTAGACGGCATCTTTTTTTAATAGTCCAACGGGCAACCAGAAAACGAGAACAGTTAGTCTGACAAACTTTCTGCTAGCCACGGACTAGCAGACAATAGTTAATTTCGAACTCTGGGGTAGAATTTATTACAATAAATATTTTACCTGTAGGGTTACAGCCACATGGAGTACAGTATTTATCAGGATCTCTCTCAAAGTGATTTTCTTTACATTTCTCACAGTTTGGTCCATCTGTGTTGTCACGGCAATCAATACAATGACCTCCATGACCTGTTCTATTATACAGTTCCGCATCAAAATAACAAGTATCTGCCTTACTGTTACAATCACACGCTGAAAAAGATAAATAATTTAGATTAGGCTAGGTTTTATGTTGCTTAACACTACTTTCAACAATATTTCATTTATATCATGGTGGTCAGTTTTATTGGTGGAGGAAACCGGAGTACCAGGAGAAAACCACCAACCTGTCGCAAGTCACTGACAAACTCTATCACATAATGTTGTATCGAGTACAGCCATGAACCGGGGTCAAACTCACTGATTGCACAGGTAATAAGGAACTTAACTTATTGAGAGAAAAACCTGAGAAGTTGGCATATTTTGAGGAAATCAAGGAACATAACTCCAGATCAGAAAAAATGTTAAATCCAAAATCTTACTTCACTGGTTTACTTTATTGTCACTGACCTTGTGCATAAACTTCAAATGATTTGCTTTAGGAGAACTTAATTTATTAAACAGAAATTAAAAACAGGACATATATACATTGGCAAATCTTAATGCTCCCGACGACAGCAGTGGGGATGGGACATATACAACTAAGTACAGAAAGTTTCTGCACATATTGTTTTTTTCTTTTAAATTTATTCAAAGAATATTATTAGTATTTTGGTAAATTTTTACATATAGGTTTTCTATCTCTGTATATAATACTTTCAAAGCTATAAAATTTGCTAAAAATATAAAACAAGAAATGTTCTTTCTCCCATTATTACGCCGTTTTAACCTCGCTGAACCAGTGGTGGAAAAATCTGTAATCCTCTAGAGGATTAAAATGTCTCGTGCCTTTCCCCGCATTTGACTCGTTTGACGGCTTTTGAAATAAAGTTCATGTTAAATAATGGGAGAAACAAATTCTCCTTCAGTATATATAGATTCTCCTTCAGTTGCCCATGGGTTACGATATTTCTCCACTCTCGAGAGTTAAATTTAAAATTTTAAACACTCGCCTGATGGCTTGTGGTTAAAATTTTAAATTAAATCTCTTGAGTGGAGAAATATCGTAACCCATGGGCAACTGAAGGAGAATCTATATATAGTTTTTTTTTTAATTGTAGCCCTTCAAAATATAAAATAACATTCCATTCTAAACATTAACATTAAACCAACAAATATAACAAATATAACACCAACAATTAATATTTTTTAACTAATTCATGCTAATATTTGATTGGATCATGTGATATTCTAAAAATAACTTTCACATTTTAACCGTCACCTAATTTCACCATACCGTCAATGTTCCTAAATAGAATCTGAATGCAGCATTGGATTGGATGCTTTTAATTATCATTCAATGTGGAATATAATTATTTTCTCATCTGTCAACTGCGATCTCTTACAGATCAAACACCGAAACCCAATTATCATTCAATATGGAGTATAGCTCCTTTCTCATCCATCAACTTCGATCTCTAGCGATCAAATACCAAAACCAAACTGACGTAAAACATATACTTTACCTCTGAAGTATTTCTGAAGGCATTAAAAGAAAAAAACAAAGGAATCTAAAAGAAAGAATGGCTACTTATACACTGATTACACAGTAAGCTAAATATAGATGAAAGAGAAGTATTTCTAATACAGTGAAACCTGTCTTAACCTAACCTTAAGATGAACTGTGAGCTAATGCTCACTTACCATACCCCCGCCACTTCCCACGATATGGGATACCTATATGAGGCTTGTGACCAAATATCATATTTCTGCCATCAATAGCTGCTGAGAAAAATGCGACAAAAAATATCTTGGGACGGACGGAAGGACGGACAGAGGTAAAACAGTATACCCTCCTCCGGTGGAGAGGGGGTATAATAAACATGGATCCTGTCAAAACTGAACTTGAAATAAAGTCCCAACATAGGAAATGTTTGTTAATTTAACCTGTATACAACGAGCACCTGTCTAATACGAGCCCAAAAATTGGTCCCAATGAGATTTGGTTTAGATAGATTTCACTGTATAAAAATAAATATTGACATACACACAGACACATATTATACATAAGTAAATTTATGTTCATAGAAACTGGACATACAGTTCTTTCGTTGTTTAACAAGTGGTGCATTTCCTTATTTTAGCTATAACTTGGCCATACATGTACTTCTTTGATAGTAACGAGCAGTTAACAAGAGGTTTACCTCCTAATTTAACGAGCATTTTAACAAGAGGTTTACCTCCTAATTTTACTCATAAATTAGCCGTACATGTATTCTTTATATATACATTCATTACTATTCCAGAGAAAAAAGAAAAAGACTTGTAAACTGACTCGGTTGAATTCTGAAACACCTCTATAATGTAAGATGGGTGCAAAACTAAATTCATCATTGTAAACCCACAGCTGATCATGCTACAATTATTCTCCACTCATCATCCGTGGGTCAACTGGTAGAGCAATACTTGATCCATTCAATAAAAGCTATTAATAGTTACCAATTCAATTGCTTGACATCGTTCATCTCTTACTTTAAAGTGAAAATTTTACTAGTATACAGAATAATGGTGGCTCCCAGAATTTACAAGGAATTACGTTCTTTATTTAGATACATTTAAACGCTGTGCTTTCATTGTCTGTAAAGAAAGTCTTCGGGACTGATCCAAGTGTTTTAATAAAAAAACGGAGATATCAAATTTCGTGTGCACAACACATTTCTAGAATAACCTTCATCAGGTACACTCAAAATCAGAAGAATGGAAAGTCAAATAATTAAATGTTTTGGGAGCAATAAAACCAAAGGGCCGAAACAGGATAGTCAAAATCGAACACGTGACTACGAGGAGTTTTCTTCCAACTGACCCATAACGGGTGACGAGTGGAGAGTGATTGGAGTGTGACCAGCTTTGGGTTACAGACAATGAACAAAATTATTCTGTAAAGTTTCAAAGATTTGGATCTACTCATACGAAATAGGTTCCCACGATGAAGCATACTATACCTAAGCATTCAAAGGCTGCAAATTGAGTGGCTCTAGCCCATGGTCTGTCATTGTAATTCTCTTCACATTTCTCACAGCTATCTCCTGTCGTACGATGTTTACAGTCACACTTTAAACTGCCGTCAGCTTTGAAGGAGCAGGACTTGGCGTGTCCATTACATTTACACCTATTGAAGACAAAAATAATTGATATTAATTTCAGTCTGAGAAAAAAATAACAAGTAGGAATTACAATAACGTAATCAGACTACTCATGTTGTCATTTACTTTTGTGATAGTTGTCTTCTAGAGGAGAAGCAAATCTGTGCAAGTTTTTTTTTTTAATTTGTGTTGCCATTGAGGTTGAATCCCACATCATATCACTTGTCCCAAGCCAGGGATTTGATACCAGAGCCATACGTTGTGGTCTTTTTTGATTTTCAGTTGTTCGAGGTAAGAGGTGAGAGTTCGGTTTGTTGATATTGGTGGAATGGTGACCATCACTCTTTAAACTTTTTCATAACAAAATACATAATTTGGGAAGCAATGAAAATACTGAACTTCATTTATATTTGATTTTTGTTGTTTTATAACTCAAAAAGATATTTAGTGTAGCTGCCTACTCTCTAAAATGTAACATAATAATTTAAAATATAATAAGGGAAAACATTAAGTTTATAGATCTAGGTCGTCTATCCCACACTGATGCATTAAACAACAAAGTGTTATGTGAAGAAATGTCTGTTCTGATTTCAATTCCATCATGCGTGGTGAGAGGGTCCAAAGGAGGTATGGATTACAAATAGTGCGACAACATATAGACAACTTTTGACGCAGGCAATGTTAAGGAAAGGCCCTATATCAGTCTGTGCCAAAAACCACTAGCTCTATGCCCAGTCTGATAAAAATTGCATAACATTTGATTAATCAAATAGAATAAATTAATCTAATATGAGGTCAGTGGTTAGGATTAAAATAATGGGACATTTTCTATTGACATTCAGAATTCAATGGGCCATTGCCCATTCTTTAGCATTCTTTGTAAATATTTCTGATTTCAATGGGACATTTTCAGATGGAATGTGATAAATGGCACATGGCCCCCTCTAATCCCAATCACTGTGAGGTTCGGGCTAGTTTGTGAAAATGGTTTTGGCACAGACTGCTTTTGTATGCTGCTTTACTGCAATACTGTGAATTGATTTAAATTCGTGGTTACCAATTTTCATGGTCTGAGACAAAATTGTACATTTGTGAATCCTCTGGTCAATGCATTTAAATATGGTAGCAAATATTCGTTGAATTCTACATTTCGTGGTTTGATGCTACATTGCTGTATCCACGAAATCCAAAAGAATTGGTATACATGTACCACCAATAATGATGAAGTCACAGTATATGTGTAATACATGTACAAGGTATAGGTTTGGTTAATGGTGTTTAATGCCACTTTCAACAATATTTCAGATATATCGTGGCAGTCAGTTTTATTGGTGGAGGAAACTGGTGTGCCCGGAGAAAACCACTGACAAACCTATTACATAATGTTGTATCGAGTACACCTCACCATGAGCAGAGTTCGAACTCACAACTTTAGTGGTGATAGGCAGACTACATAGGTAGTTGCTAATCCAACTACCATTCAATCACGGCTATGCACCACAAATAATGATGAATTAACAGTATACAGTATACTACAAAAAAACCTTGGATCTTCTATAAAATCTTGACATATTAATATTATATATTACTTACCTAGCACCTACAGCCAGATCAGATATAGCATAAAAATAAGACTTTAACACTCTAGAATCTCCAAATACTTCATCACCAAATGTATTTAATCTGGCCAAACTAACTCTAATGGATGAAGCTGTGACCCAATCCTGAAAAACAACAACAATTTAATTAAATTTATTTACAGAATTAATTAAAAAATATAACTAGGAAGAACTGTTTTAGATACCTAAAACTTATGTCTCCCCTTAATGCGGCCAGCTGTACAACAACCTATCTCGAAAGACAAAAAATGTTATTGCCCGGACAAGAAAATACTATTTAAAAAACAATTATTTGACCTGGAGGTCAAAGTCCCACAAAGGTCATTACGGTATGCGACACACCACCTTGTGGTCATACACCCACATACCAAATAAATACTATTTAAAAAACAATTATATGACCTTGAGGTCAAAGTCCCATGAAGGTCATCACGGTACGCGACACACTGCCTTATGGTCACGCACCCACATACCAAATATCATTGACCTATCTCGAAAGACAAAAATGCTATGGCCCGGACAAGAAAATACTATTTAAAAAACAATTATTTGACCTTGAGGTCAAAGGTCAAGGTCCCACGAAGTCATTACGGTATACGACACACTGCATGGCCCGGACAAGAAAATACTATTTAAAAAACAATTATTTGACCTTGAGGTCAAAGGTCAAGGTCCCACAAAGGTTATTACAGTACGTGACACACCGCCTTATGGTCATGCATCCACATGCCAAATATCATTGACCTATCTCGAAAGACAAAAATTTTATGGCCTGGACAAGAAAATACTATTTAAAAAACAATTATTTGACCTTGAGGTCAAAGGTCAAGGTCCCACGAAGCTCATTATGGTACGTGACACACAGCCTTATGGTCATGCACCCACATAACAAATATCATTGACCTATCTCGAAAGACAAAAATGTTATGGCCTGGACAAGAAAATACTATATAAAAAACAATTATTTGACCTTAAAGTCAAAGGTCAAATGAAGGTCATTATGGTACGCGACACACCGCCTTATGGTCCTGCACCAACAGACCAAATATAATTGACCTATCTGGAAAGACAAAAAAGTTATGGTCCGGACAAGCTTCGCTGAGAAGAAGCAGAAGAAGCGGAAGAAGAAAAAATCAGACTAAAACAATATGTCTCCCTTCGTTCGACGGGGAGGCATAATTACATATCACTATTATAAAACATGCATGTACAGGTACAATCAAACCTGTATTAGGTTTGTTTGAAGGTGTTTAACACCACTTTCAACATCAGTGGTGATAGGCACTGACTGCATAGGTAGTTGTAAATCCAACTAGCATATGATCATGGCCACGACGGCCCCTACCTGTATTAAGAGGTGACCTTTGGGACAAAGAAAGAGTGGCCTTATAAGACAGGTAACCTTTTAAAAGAGGTTCAATTCATATGAAATTTTCTACGACAAGACAAAAGAAGGTAACCTTTTAATACAGGTGACTGCATGGACATGTTTGACAGTACACAGCCCTTTATATCGGCCAATGTCAATTTAAGTTGGAAATAATTAAAGAATTTGCTTATAATTCATATTTTCTAATTTCCGTTTCATTATCTTCTTAAAGGGCTAGTATTGCTATTCATAGAGACAAAAATGCCATTCAAAATGAATGAGCGTTACTTAAATGAAATACTTTAGTATAGTTTAAATTTAAATCTCTTTTTCAAATTCGTTAAAATATTTACATTGTAGGATTATCTGTTGAAAAACATAATAAATTATATTTGATCTGTACTACACAGGACAACATACAATTATGTTTTTTCTTTATGAGAAATCCTATATAATTATTTCTGGGGTAATTACTTTGTATCAGTTTTGCTAACAGCTGGATTTCATTGTTCAGTTTTACCCATGAATTTAAAGTGAGAAGAAAAGTCAATAGAACTACATTTGCCTTAAAAATCAGTAGGAAAATATCAAATTTAAGTTTGTCAGCGACTTGCGACTGGTGGGTGGTTTTCTCCGAGCACTCCACTTTCTTCCAGCAATAAAACTGACCGCCCCGATATAAATGAAATATTGTTGAAAGTGGCGTTAAAAACTATAAACCAACCAACCATAGTTGCCAACCTTCAGAGATGGTGTGGGGGGTCATGACCCAACATTTAGTATTCAAATGTTGGGTCATACTGCGTAACGACATTTTGGAGCCGAAATTAAAAATATATATATATAATCTTCATGTCAGGGCGTATTCATGTTTATTCACAAATGTGTAAAAAAAAAGTTATATACATGTATAAAGACACATTTTATTTCATACAGTTTTAAGTTTAGAACACATCTCATAATATATACACTAGTTAACTTTCACTGCTTTAAGCTCAACTTATAAGCACAACAAGCTGATTTGGCATTTTTTAGTATTTCTTCTGAGGGTCATTTCGTAGTGTCGGGTGTTCTGGCAGGTGAAGGATGGGATGGGGGGTTATTTTAATGACCCGCGGCGAGTGATGAGACCTGGCGGGTGATGTGGTCATTTGGCGGGTGAGTTGGCAACTCTGCAACCAACCATCAAATTTAAGAATTCTAGAACCTTAATTGGCTTCTCTAAAAACAATAATAAAGTGCTAGGCTGTGTGCAGCATTATACGACCGCAGTATGTCAGCAAGGGCTTATTCCTGCACCAGTTTTTTTCTTTTTCTGAAGATGATTATTATCCAGCAAAAGGCATCACTACAGAAGAATCTTTTTTGAAAATTGCAGGAAGGAATATTAGATAAAGAAAAAAAATTGAAAGAATCATAAATTTGGTTTTCACTCTAAATTTATCAAGGGTTATACTGTATTTGATTATTGATATTTCAGATAGAGGGCATTTATGCATTTATGAGAATAAATAATTATTTGTCGGTTATCAAATTAAATGGATTTTGTGTGTCATTCATGTCATGAAATCACAGAAGGAAATCAGGAGTATAGATATAAAACCTAGTTTCTCTAATGCTCGATCGGAACAACTCCTTTGAAAAGAGCATCTCATGGTTGTGTGGGACAATTTAAATATACGTCTTACACCAGTACAGAGACTTAAGTTTGGAGTCACAAAATATTTGTTGCCAGAATCATACACAGTCAAACCTATCTTATGTGACCTGCCAAGGTAACATTGAAATAAGGTCACATAAGACAGGTGGTTACTAAATATGCTATTGAAAAAATCTAGAATTCCAAAATACTACCTTGAACCATTGACATATAAAATACTCCAGAAACTTTGATTAAAATCTCTTCAACTGAAATCATTGAAAAAGGTCTCTTTATATTGAAAAATGATTGGTTTTGTTTATCAAGTTGTCATTCTCTTTAAAAGTGAATAAGATCTAGTGTTGATATGTATCCCGGTATATATATATGTAAATGAGGACTAAAAGTAGACCAAGAATTGAAGTTGTTAATAATATTCTTTTTTTTAAACTGATTCAAAATCAATAATAAGGGAGCATTCATTTAACTTTTAGAGGGGAGGGCTATGGTTTTATTTTTGGCCAAAAAATTCTATAACCAAATACAAAATGTATATTCAACTGACCTGTAATTTGCACCAAAAAAAATAATAATCAGACCCTGCAGATTTCAAGAAGATTTTGGTAAAATATGAAGAACAAATACCAATTTTCTATGTCCAAAAAATATGTTAAATAATTTGATTTTCGTATGAGGTCCAAAAAGTTTTCTGGCCCTGTCTGGCCCTTTATATGTTAAATGGTCAGTCCCTATTAAATTAGGTATAATCCAAACCAGCACATAAAACAAGATCTTAGTACTTGTCCAAATACCAGTCCTGGGCATGACCTTATGTACCCTTAACACACTGACCACAGATATGTGCTGTGTCTAAGGCAATAAAACATAAATGTACTGTCTATGTAATTCATTGTAAATCATTTCATGTAAGAGGTGAAGGTCGTACAGAAACACATTTTTTTAAGAGAAATTATGTGTCTAAATGTATGTTAATGTTGACAAAATGTCACCTGAGCTAACAAAATAAACTAGACAATTGGGTTGGGGTGTTTAATGACACTTTCAACAATATTTCTGCTATGTTATATCGTGGTGGTCAGTTTCATCGGTGGAGGAAACTGGAGTACCTGGAGAAAACCACTGACCTACCAAATGTCACTGACAAGTTTTATCACATAATGTTGTATCGAGTACACCTTGCCATAAACGGGATTGAAACTCACAACTTTAGTGGTGATAGACACTGATTGCACAGGTAGTTGTGTGTAAATCCAACTACCATACGATCATGAATACCACAGCCCCACCCCAGACAATTGGAAAAACATACATGTCTCTAACATACTTTAGAATGATAAATAAAATACGAGGTCAACAGTCAAGATGAATAATTTTGGTTTTTTAACTTCAATGTACAAATGGTTAATGCCCTCGAGCCAAGATTTGACTTAACTGCTAATCTTTAAATAATAATATACTGTGAAAAAATTTTGATTAGAACTAGGTTAAGTGCTCTCGATCAATTTTGCAGACCTGATTTTACGAGGACAACAAAAAAGTGGAAATCGGCAAAATCGGAAGTATTGAATATACTATAAAAAAGGAATCGTAACGGTAAAACCGGGAAAAAAAAGCGGAATTCCGCTTTAAAGCGAACGAAAATCAGGTCTGATTTTGTAGCTTGATTTTGTTGTTCTTAACTGTGAAGGAAAAAAAACTTTAATAAAGGACGAAGTCCTTTTAACTATATGATTTTTCATAGAGTATTGATAGCCCAAAAATCTGTTCACTGGAAGATTAAAAAACTAGATCAATTGATATTTAGAAATGCAAAAGAAATATATTTCAATGAAAAATTTCCAATTCTTTAATTATTTACTCTATACAAAATCAAAACAAACTTGAAATAAAATTCTAATTAAAAAATCTCTATCTACGAGATTCTCGGCAGAAGAGCGTGTAGGTTAAATGAACGGAACAGCCATGTTGTTGTTGTTGTTGTATTAATGTAAGTAAATTCCTCCGTTGACTCGGAGCACCCTGCAATCACAGGTACATTTTGTGAATGTCACTATTGGTGGTGGTACAATCCAGCCAAATAACAATTTAAAAAAAACAACTTTAAAATTACTTGAAAAAATAATACATTCCATTCTCATTCCTCCCTCTAAACATTATATGACTTTGTCCTTCAAACAGGTTGTTCCTGTCTCATATTAATATGATAATAGGTGTTACCTAACTTGGGACGAAGTCCAATATTCTTTTTTAAACAATATTAACTCGGATATATGGACCTATAATATTTTTTCAAAGTAGACAGAGGGTGGATCCAGATTTTCTTAAAAGAGGGGGCAAATAGGGGCTTCCGTCGTTTTTTAAGTCCCGATCTAGGTATGAAACGACCAGGTTACAAAACGTCCGTATCCGATTTTCTGCACAGTTCTAACCATGTATTGACTTCCGGTATGTCATTTCCGGTGCATGAAAATTTAGTCATTAGTATTATAGAAAAAAATTGCTATTTCTACCATAGTTGGGACTTTGTCCCATATTAATTAAGGACATACAAACATAGGTGTGATTCTGATCACCTAAGCGTCTTCTATACTAAGTTTGACCTAATTATACATTCAGTCCTCACGATGAGCCCTGATCCTCCGGTCCATGACCGGTAAATCTTTGTTCTGACCAGTAAATTTTTCACTTTTTATTTAGAACTATATATTATAATAATAAATTCAAGAATTTGATTCGGACTATTAAATTCAAATTTTCATTTCGAAGACTATACATTGTGTAATGAATGGACATAAATTAGAGTGTCTAGTATCCAGACGACCTGAGAATGCTTCGCTCCTTACACATAAAAGACAACTAACAGCAGATCCCTATGAGCACATCTCAGTGACAATTTCATGAAAATCAGATACTTCAGGAGAATGTTTTGAAAATAAGTGGAATTGTATGAAATATACAGGAAAATATCTTAGTGAAGAAATACTTTTGTAATGTTGTATGATCTCTGATGTTTATTTATAATCATATCCTTTCTTGCTAATATATTCATTTACAATTAACAACCTTTTAATGTATGCCCAGTTTTTCCTTCATAAATATCTGCATAATTAGATATATTGATATGAAGATGATCGTGGGCCCCAAAGTGCCTGTGAGAGCTATGCACAGATTTTGACCAGAAATTTTTCACAGACAATTCAAACAATGAATAGTATTAAATATTACTAATATTAATAAGTCGTCAATTCTGCCGATTTCACTCTGTAGTAAAAACAAAGGAACCATTGTCTATATACATATATTAATTATTACTAATGTTAATTTCTGCCGATTTCACTCTGCTGTAAAACAAAGGAACCACTGACTATACATTTGAACATTATACAAAATAAGCACTTTTACAGCCACACACTCACGACTATCTACTATCGGAAGTTGTTAAGTACAATCTAATACTGTATGAAGTGAACCCTATCACACACAAGATGTAACTTCCTAACCAATACAACAGACATACTGATGAGTCTGGCTTCTGGTATGTCATCAATTTACTGTGAAGCATTTAAAACTCAAGAGCTTATACATTTATTTATAATAAACATACAATTGAATTGTGATGCTTCAAAGGAAAATGTTATATTAGCACCGGATGGAGCAGGAATTCCAAAATGTGTAAATATATACATGTACATGTATCACTACAATACAACTCAATAATTGGCTATTTACATGTATTGGATATTTATAATATTAATATTTAGATGTCAAACATTTTTTTCATCAAAATAATTTTAACTATTTCAAGTTTTCACAAGGCCAATGTATGCTACAGACCTTTTTTTTAATAGATTTCAAAAAAGAGCATGTGCATTGTAGCCTCTACTAAATATTATTTTTTTTGCCCCTATCCAACACTCAACCCCGAATACACTTTCAGTCATTGACCCTGGTAGACCCAACCATTCCTCTCTTATTTCTATATAGTTTTTAATATTATTGTACTTGTTCTCATCCTGAATTTAGTTGAAATACTGCCTTGCATTTTCAATTTGATTTGATTTGATTTTTGGTGTTTAAATACCACTTTCAACAATATTTCAGCTATATCATGGCGACCAGTTTTAGTTAGTGGTGCAGGAAGCTAAAGTTCCCAGAGAGAACCACCGACCATGGGCAAGCAACTGGTAAACTTTATCACTTACACCCTTTTTTGTAATTTACAAAGCCGGGCACGAACCCACACCGTATATTGGTGATATAGGCTTGTATGAGCTGTTAGATCCAATGACCTAACTCATTGAGCCACCCGGGCCCTTGAATATTATTGAACTTGCTCTCATCCTGAATTTAGTTGAAATGCTGCCTTGCATTTTCAATTTGAATCCTGATTTGATTTTAAACTGACAGGTGTTATATACACATGTATATATACATGTATTATCAAAATAGAGCTTGAAGCATACCATTAAAATAAAATTCTCTATATTTTGACACAGAAATAATTTCTATCTTCTCTGACCCTTTTAAAAGTGTCAATAATTCAATTAAACTATAAAAAGGGCTCCCTCCTATATGTTGAGAAGAAATTTTGACAAAAATCACCATTTTAATAACTCGAGGGAATACTATCTATGAAAAGTACATGTTTATCAATCCAAGATAATACAGATGGACCATACATGTATCATACACAGCTATATACAGTCCTCCAGCCCACGACCAGTAAAACTTTGTTCGGACCAATACATTTTTCAATTTTTATTTAGAACTATATAAAAATAAATTCAAGAAGTAAATTTTGACCAGTAAATTCTAATTTTCACTTTGAGGACTGCATATAATACATATTAACACCCTTTCCTTTGAAGCTGGAGTTATAAAAATCCTGTGTACATTTTATTGTATCACTCAGCACCCTGCAGTAATTTCATAGTCAAATTTTTTTAGTGTCACTAACCTATAAGATTTGATATTTGATCAAGCTATAAATAATATTTGAAATGAGATTAATGTGTCTGTGTACACATAGCGTTGTGGTCTTCTGTAGTCTACTTGACACAGGGGTATTTACAATCACTGACAAAAGTATAGTACTCAATACAATGTAGCTGTACACTCTCTAGATGCCATAAATACCTTATTACAGTTAAACCTTCTTAAATGTACACATATCTCCAAAAAAAATGTCATTACAGGTATGTGTAGCTCTATATAGCTAATATATGGTCTATTGATAGTTGTTTTTAAACTTGGCCAATTTAAAGTAAAATTTTTTGTTCTCCTGACACTGAACAGAGAATTCACGAAATTTGTCCGTCCTGTCAGAAATGACCAGCAAAATATGGGCATACAACTGTACATTAAATATTGCTAAGGACTGACACAAGATTGATATTTTGCAATAGAAAATTAATGAAGACTGACATTTTTTTTCACTAGGACCACCACACATATGTGATTTCTTGACCCCTGATTGACACAGTAACTGAACCCTTTCCCCAATTTCTCCAACTTTACTACTTAAAATCAACATTATAATTTCATGGAATGGAAAAAGTACATCACAGTGGAATAATTTCATTAGTAATTTGAAATTAGACAATAGGCAAAGAAAGGCAATCTACATCATTGGCAGTCCTCCCGGTTCTCCGGCCCAAGACTAATAAAACTTTGCTCGGACCAGTACATTTTTCAGTTTTAATTTAGAAATATAATTCTAAATAAATTCTAGAATTTGATTCAGACCAGTAAATCCAAATTTTCATTTTGAGGACTGCAATGGGAACATTTTTTAAAGTTAAAAACTAATCATAACATCATAGGTTTTAACACTATGGACAAGTTTTCAGTTCAGTTTCACTTAATTCGAAGTCAAGGTCAAATTATCACCCTTTTTGACTTCTAAATATGAAGATCATGTGTTCTAATGACCCTAATTTATAGTTTAAATTAATTCTGTCATCTCATTACCTGCAAAACTAAGCTTCTTTCATAATCAAATGCACCGGGTCGTCCCTCTAAGGTACTGAATGGTACACTGCCCCCAGTCAGTGGAGAAATGTCGCTATATTCATCTGTACATATGGCGGTATTCTCGTTTTCTGATGTAATTATTCCACGTCTAGGTAAGTTGTACGTCCTCTCACACGATCCACTGTAGAACTGCCATGGTACCCACGGATCATTTTCCGTCTTTCTCTTATAAATGGCAAAACTTTCTGGACGTGGAGAATAGAATTTAAGTCGGATATATGTTATCTCGTATTCTTTTCCTGAAATAAAAGTAAATTTTACTGATAATGTATTGTACATCGTACTTTAAGCTTTCTGGATCTCAAAAGTCTAACAGTAAGATTGGTTGGAAAACTTTGATAAGGCATGGATTTCACAAATCAAACTTTACTCAAAACCAGGACTCAAGTCTTAGTTTTTACTCCAATTCAAGCTGGTTTGAATCTTATAATTCAACTGCAGTCTGAAGGGGCAATGTCTACTTTTATTGCAATGCAGATTGGGATGACAATTTTAAGAACACATACAGTATAAACATGTACAGTGCCTCACTTTCTCAGAAATTCTTCTTGGAATTTTTTAGAAAAAAAAAAAAAAAAAAAAAATCAAAATAGCATTATAAGTAAACTGGACATGATTACTGATATTATAATTACCATAGTTTTGTTGGTTGATACATGTACTAAAGTAAATGAAGAGGTAAGATAAATAACTTAGTGACTTAGTCACCATATATCTTTATTATGACAATTGTTCATATAATGGACAAAGTGACCAAAAAGGACTCAAATGCATTCCTTTATAGTATAGTAATAAATAGTCAATGTTAACATCCCAAACATGCATACATGTACCCAATAACTGGGTTTGGGAAGGATATTACTATTAATGTTACATGCATTTTCCTTTTCTAAGGGGGGGAGGTCTATGTTTCTTTTTAAAGGTAATCTGTCTACATAACATGTAGAGTGACTGTCAATAAAATCCCATTACCAGGAATCAGGAATTGGCAAAACAATTATTATCTAAAAAATATAAGTCTAAAAATGTCCAGGATGATTAAAAAAACATTAATATTAAATATAACCAGGATACTGCTAATAGTAACAGCTGACCAATTTTGTTATGTAACAAATATGAATGATAGTACATGTATAATATATGCTATCAAGAAGATGATTTAGACATCAGACTGTACAGTAATTGTGTAATCTTTTCTGCTGATGTTTCTATTATCAATACCATGAAATATTTCCTTACTAACTGGGGATCTGCCAAAATACACACACATGAAGAAAATGCAGCATCATTAGGTGATTATTTAAACCACACCCCATTGAGAATGTATGAGCATTATATTATAAAATAGTCAAAATTACTTGCAACAGGTGTCCATCTTCAATCTTGGTATAAAATGAAATAGTGAAACCTCGGTGCATACAAAGGGCACTGCATGGAACCTGAAAATGTGCTTAATAAGCAGTTGCTCTTTATATATACTATAGTTTCAAATTATAAGCACATTTCATTAAATGGAGAAAATTTTAACTGCCCTTTATAGACAGTGATTTGCTATATGCAGGTGTCCATTAAGTTTAACTGTATATCAAGGGTGAAATTTTGTCATTTTATGACAAGATGTTGCATGCTACGTCGTGCTAAGAATACCCCCACTCGTTCATTTGTAAGTCGCACGGTAAACAGGAAGTGGATGTGCGGTAAACCTGGAAAGGAGAGACATGATACAAGTCACCATGCCAAAGCCATATATCAAATATAAAATCATTTCTTCCAGTAGAAGCTGAGATATCTGTTACGAAAGTGTGAACGGACGGACAAGGTGGTTGCAATATAGCCCCATCTCTACGAGTGGGGGTATAAAGATTGATTTGGAACTATATATACATCTGTATGGGTCAAGGTAAATTGATGTCATGAAATCTTATTTCAGTTGTACATGTATCTCAAGATCTGCTACATGTATGCGGCAGTTCAATTGGATGGGTAAAAGTCAAGGGAATCAGTGAATATGACGGTTCCTTTACAGGGTTTCGTTTCATTAGATCTTATGCTGTAACATATAAGAAAAGGTCTGGAGAGAAATAATAGATTGATAGTCAACAAGTCCAATTGGTTCCTCCTTATCTGTAAACCAATCAAAAGGCCCATTATTACAACTTTTTTCCATGACAATTGTCGGCTGTTCATTACAACTTTCCCCTATGACAATTGTCGGCTGTTCATTACAACTTTCCCCTATGACAATTGTCGGCTATTCATTACAACTTTCCCCCATGACAATTGTCAGCTATTCGTTAGCTTTTATTTCCATGATAATTGTCAGCTTTTCATTACAGCTTTTTCCAATGACAATTCGTCAATTGTCAGCTATTAATTCAATCTGATTAAAATCATCTGTTAGAATACACTATGTTCGATGATTTTAGAGGAGCTAGCTATTGTAACAGATGATTTTAGAGGAGCTAGCTATTGTAACAGATGATTTTAGAGGAGCTAGCTATTGTAACAAATGATTTTAATCAGATTGCTATTAATTACAACTTTTATTTCCATGACAATTGTTGGGCATTCATTACAACTTTTATTTCCATGACAATTGTCAGGTACTACATTGTACATGTATGATAATAGACATCTGTTGAGAATATCAATTTTTATTAGACAAAATCAGCTGATCAGAAAACTAAAACAACTAATTTTTTTCATCAGTAGTCGGTTCTTAATGAAAAAACTGACAATATTATGAAAATAAGTTCATGTTGTAGCTCTTACACAAAATGTATGGATTATCTAGATGGCTACACAATCCTCCATTGATACAACTTACAAGGGCATTATCAACAGATGTGCTGGTACATGTGGAAACATGAAAAAAATTAACTGCAAAAATTCCAGTAGATGAAAGTATCAAAAGTTGACATTTCCACATCCTTTGGGTACATGTAGCTATAATAAGCTTCTTATTCTCGGTATATCATATTCATACTCAGATCTAACAACCAAAACAAAATTGAATCCATCCATAAAATTTGTTTCACTACAACAAAGTTAAAGGAGGTTAAACTAGTATACCGGTATACATGTGCATACAGTTGCTTCTACAACCTTCATAATCAAAACAAGAGCTCTTGTAGAGTGTGTGTAATCAGTGATGCTTATCATTTTGTCTGACACATAGAGAACAGCTTTACAACATATTTATGGCTGTTATCTGGCCAAAAATATGTATATGCCTTTCTTGTTTGATCAAAAGTGCATCTCTTCCTATTTAGCAATCTTAAATAAATATATTGAGTTGCATTTTTTTTTTCATTTTGAATCGAAGCAAAGGGAAGAAATGTAAAAATGTACTATTACAATGTAGGTAGTTTCTGTGTGATGAACACATTTATTAAAAAAATTTTTTTACATCTCATATCAGTAGTTGATAACAAATCTATTTTTAACATTAAACATTTTTGAAAATAATTCACAGATAGTGGTTGACAGTTTTTGAAAAATCCATTTTGCAGGATATATCTATTTCCACACATACAAATGTACACAAGGAATACATGTGTGTTTTGTAATTACATGTACTATACATGACAAACCTAATAAGTATATTTTAAAATTAAACATTTTTGAACTGTTTAAAAAAATCATTAACTGACAGTTTTTGAACTGTTTAAAAAAATCATTAACTGACAGTTGTTGACAGTTTTTTTTTAATTCCAAATATATTTTGCAGGATAAAAATATATTTCCACACATACAAATGTACATGTATGTACATGGGTATTTTGTAAATATATACAAACCTAAATATATAATTATTTAACATTAAACATTTTTGAACTGTTAAAAAAATTATTTGCTGATAGTCAATGCTGATATTTAAAAAAAATTCCATATAAGTTTTTTTTAAATTAATATACAAAATGTAGCAATCTCCACAGTATATACAGATACATGTACATGTATCTTCGTACATCTGTGTTTTGCAAATTACAAACCTAAATATATAATAACATTAAACATTTTTGAACTGTAAAAAAATTATTTGCTGATTATAGTGTGGTTGTTGATATTTTTTTCCATATCAGTTTTCGTAATCAGGATGTTTCCGAGTTGGGGCAACATGTCTATCCACGGACTGTTGTTTCAGTGAGCTAGTGCTATTAAAATCCAACTCAGCCTGTTGGTTTAGTACAAAGCAGACTTCATCATCACCTCTGAGATGATCTCATTGAAAATTAACTTGTTCTAGTAATGATATAGCTGAAAAATTGCTGAGTTTGCATCATACAACAATCACTCAATCAGAGATTACCAAAGTCTGTCTCACTGGTAAAGACTCCTTTTTCACCAGATCAAACAGAATTTCACAGGACCAAAAAAATATCAAGCTTTTCCTGCAGTGGTTGCTTTTAACCAAAGGCTACCAATTTTCCATTTCTCGTTTTAATAAAGCAAATTAACTGTATATATATTTTTCTGAACATTGTTTGTTAAAACAAGTATTTTATTTAAATTCACAGAAAAATAAAAGTGTTAGTGGATCTTTTCAACCATTTGTCAGGAAAAAACTTGTAATATTCATCCATTTCAAAGGTTTCAATATTTTCTAAAAGCCTAAATCAAGTCCTCTATCATATTTTGAACAAAAGACAAGTTTAAATTTGGTGCCAAATTGATATCCGATAATTTTCACGTGTCCGGTCCGGAGTGATTCTTGTACTTGTATTTCAAATATAGATATTTTTGTTCATTAAAGCGTTTCTGAGATTGCGACTTTAATTTGTCAATGTCCTTGAACTTCATCAAAGCATGGATGAATGATAAATGATACAATAAAAGAGTTTTGATCTGGCGTTTCACTTTAGTTTTAATCAAAATAAATTATGGGCAAATTGGAGATCAAACAGGGCTCTTTTATACAACAAGCCCAGTATTTTATACCGGACAGTCGATCCGGTGGAAATCAATGTTTTTCCAGACCGAATTGATTTTTACCGGATTTTTCCATAGGCATTTGACCGATGGACCTTAATTTCCCCATGTTTGCCACGGGGGTACATATTTTCAGGGCTAGTAACGATGTAGGGCCTCTATTTGTGGGTCCTAGGTCCACACGAATACTAGAAATATATACAAGGTAAGAAACAAAATCACTGAAGATGGCGGCGTACTGCTAAATTTCTTATTTAAATTGTCGATTTCCCTGATTTCTGAAAAATAAATGGATGGAATTGACTAACCTTGTGGGCCCCCATCAGCTGTTGTGCCACTGGTTTACTGTCGTATTCGTACTATTTTGCATATATACCCCCTACGATTTGTTCCCAAGAGCGATTGTCAACAAAAGTGGAGGTCGACCACTTATCTTCTGTTACGCTGCACACGATTGGTCAATTCTTTTCCGGAAATTTGCCTCACCGTTATCGGTCTATCTTGGATTTTCTCGGACTCCAACGTGTCTTTAGAACTACAAATCTGGCTTACCGAATGCATTTATTTGGCGGACTATTTCAAACTTAGAAAAAAAAAAAAAAGAAAAAAGAGAATGAAATGTCTTTTTTAATCACATGGTAGGTATAAAAACAACAGGTGAACAAATATCAATCCTTTGCCACAATGGAACCATATTTTTTCTCACACATCAACAATGAAATGTATTTTAACTAAATGTAAAAATATACCAATAACGGTGAGGCAAATTTCCGGAAAAGAATTGACCAATCGCATGCCGCATAACAGAAGATAAGTGGTCGACCTCCGCTGTTGTTGACAATCGCTCGTGGGAACAAATCGTAGGGGTATATATGCGAAATAGTATGAATACGACAGTAAACCAGTGGCACAACAGCTGATGGGGGTCCACAAGGTTAGTGCATTCCATCCGTTTATTTTTCAGAAATCAGGGAAATTGACAATAATAAATTTAGCAGTACGCCGCCATTTTCAGTGATTTT
>MJUT01053183.1:1222135-1233888 GCA_002080005.1 Gigantidas platifrons
ACGTGTCCGGTCCGGAGTGATTCTTGTACTTGTATTTCAAATATAGATATTTTTGTTCATTAAAGCGTTTCTGAGATTGAGACTTTAATTTGTCAATGTCCTTGAACTTCATCAAAGCATGGATGAATGATAAATGTTACAATAAAAGAGTTTTGATCTGGCATTTCACTTTAGTTTTAATCAAAATAAATTATGGGCAAATTGGAGATCAAACAGGGCTCTTTTATACAACAAGCCCAGTATTTTATACGAACAGTCGATCCGGTGGAAATCAATGTTTTTCCGGACCGAATTGATTTTTACCAGATTTTTCCACAGGCATCCGACCGATGGACCTTAATTTCCCCCGTGTTTGCCACGGGGGTACATATTTTCAGGGCTAGTAACGATGTAGGGCCTCTATTTGTGGGTTCTGGGTCCACACGAATACTAGAAATATATACAAGGTAAGAAACAAAATCACTGAAGATGGCAGCGTACTGCTAAATTTCTTATTTAAATTGTCGATTTCCCTGATTTCTGAAAAATAAATGGATGGAATTGACTAACCTTGTGGGCCCCCATCAGCTGTTGTGCCACTGGTTTACTGTCGTATTCGTACTATTTTGCATACCGGTATATACCCCCTACGATTTGTTCCCAAGAGCGATTGTCAACAAAAGCGGAGGTCAACCACTTATCTTCTGTTACGCTGCACACGATTGGTCAATTCTTTTCCGGAAATTTGCTCGTGGGAACAAATCGTAGGGGGTATATATGCGAAATAGTATGAATAGACAGTAAACCAGTGGTACAACAGCTGATGGGGGTCCACAAGGTTAGTGCATTCCATCCGTTTATTTTTCAGAAATCAGGGAAATCGACAATAATAAATTTAGCAGTACGCCGCCATTTTCAGTGATTTTGTTTCTTACCTTGTGTTTATTTCTAGTATTCGTGTGGACCCAGGACCCACAAATAGAGGCCCTACACCGTTACTAGCCCTGAAAATATGTACCTCCGTGGCAAACACGGGGAAATTAAGGTCCATCGGTCAAATGCCTGTAGATTTTTCTGTCGGACCGGCATGTTTGGGAATCTCTGCTCACTCTTTTAAACACTTCAATATAAGTTTTTGAAAAATCTATTTTACATGATAAAAATGTACTTTCACAATACAGAACTTATGCAGCATGCCATTTTTCATGTGTGTTATTTTTAATGATACTATGACCTGATTTTACGAAGCCAACAAAAAAGTGGAATTCGGCAAGCAGAAGTATTGAATATACTGTAAAAAAGGAATCGTAACGGTAAAAACCAGAATAAAAAAAGCGGAAATTAGTGAGTGAGTGAGTGAGTAATAAAAATTTATATATTATCATTAAAAAAAATTCTTAACTATTAAAGAAGTGGTTGCTAGAATATCAAATATCTTATTCATTCAAAATTGTTAAAACCATAATCACCATACATTGTACATAAAATATGACAGTCAACAATTCCTCAAATTTCGGTGTAATTTATATCTCAGGTGTCGAAATTAAGTGTCAAACATCTCACATTATGGCCTATAGAACACTGATCAATGATTATGAGTTTTTTCGGGTCAATATTTTTAAAATGGGTATTAGGTGATTGTAAAACAAGATTTAGGGTAATAATAAATGGGTTTGTTGTAGGGTTAATTTATCATACATTTTAACATTCTTATACATTGTAGATATATATACAATGACATAAATCAAGTTCTTTTTCAAATTTGAAACAATCTGATTTACAAATGTAGTCACATATCTTTTTTTTTGGGGTTTAAATTTCTGTGACCAGAATTCACAGGGAAAGTACATAACAATGCATAATATTTGCTTAACTTGCATTTAATTGTATTTGGTGACAAAATATGTCACTTGTGCAGACAGGTGCAACCTTTATTTGACAGATTATGACCAGACAGTTTAAATTTATTGGTGGTGCTGGTAGATAGTGGACAAAATTACTTGCACTGATTCCAATTTTCCCTATATATTTCATATAAAACTGCTATTTGTTCAACAAATTATCCTGAAGTCAATTCAAGTCTGAATTTTATACATTTTTTTATCAACAGAAGCAAAAAATGTACCATCTAGGTGTTTAAATCAGGATGATTTGAAAACCATGCTTCTAAAAATTATGTCGATTTAAATAATGATGATTTGAAAAACATGCTTAGAAAAAAAACTACAAATTATTAATTTATGTTGATATTACTATAATACTATTAATAGTATTATAAATTAACAATTTTTTTGCTTTTGTTGATAAAAAAATGTTGGGCCGCCTTGTTAATTAATTTGTGCACCAAGTACAAAAAAATGTATTATTATTGCGTTGTATTCACATACGATCACAACGGCCCCACGTCTTGGTTAGAACCACATTGGTCATGCAAAGGTTAACGTTAGTCTCAAGTGCGGTACAAGATTATGGATTTGCGTCCCGGTCGAGTCAAACTAAAAACTATAAAACTGATATTTGTTGCTTCTCCGCTAAGCACACAGCATACAAATGTATAAGGAGAAAGAGCAAAGACTGGATGGCTTGGAATAAGGATAATGTGTCTGAGTGGAGCGACATGTCTATCCGCTGCTTGTTGTTTCTAACTAAGATTCATTGTTGGTCTAGTATAAAGCGGACATTGTCATCATCTCATGGAATGTAACTTGTTCTCGCCATGATACATGTATGGCTGAAAATTTTCTCATTTTCTCACTCAAACTTAGTTACATGTACATGTATATATAATGATTGACCTTAGTTTATGATACAATGTAATTACAAAAATATACAGCTGGAATTATTATATAAACAAAGTTTAATTTAAAACATTCACTTGTAATAGGTTTAACAGGCAATTTCATTGTACCGAACAATATAGTAAGTATTGAAGTTACCAGCTACATGTTAAGACAATTAACCCAGAAACGAATATGCCAAAATGGTATACTGCATATGATGAAATTATCATAATTAGTTGTGTATACAAAATGTACAAAAAACATACATTTAAACACAATCAATTTAGGGGGAAAAAACATTAAAATTTGATGGAAAAGAATATCTACATATGAAGATCAGGGCTAGAAATTAACTTTTTTCACCACAAGCAAAACTTTGCTAGTTAAATAAAAATCTACTAGCAAACAGACTGACCTGACTAGCAACCAAATTTAACAAAAAATGTATGTTATTTTCATTGAAATACATGTATGTAACAATAAGACTGTAAGGTTTTATGTGTTTTATTAATTTAAGCAATTCACTGTCTCTGACTATATTGCATTGTGAAAGGCGTCCTTGACCATTAAGTAAGTCGCTCNTGGACATTCTGGCTTTTATTGGACAGTAATATAGAGAGCCACACACTGTACCCTCAACAAATTCCATGTACCCCCAAATTGGTGGAGTTGGAATACATGTAACCTCAAATGAAAAAAAGCTGTAGGTACATTATGCTGCATCACTGTGCATGTACTGAACTTTTTTCATCTCAAATAATTATATAATTATTACCAAGATAAAACTAATGACTGTTTTATCTTTCATCATGTAATGTGACAGAATAATTATTGTATAGCCAGTAAAGGAAATATGCCTGTCTGTTATTTTTGTTGTTGTTGCTTTTTTTGTGTGAAAATTGTATAAAAGAGATGAGTTAGAGTTAATCAAGATGGAAACAGAGCAATAATAACTATTTGAATAAAATAATGAGATCACTTCCAGTGATCGGGAAAGTCCAGCGCCATGCGCAATTTGCGCATTAAGCTGAAAAATGGCGCAGTGAAAGTAAAATGTAAGCGCCCGTGTGGCGCACAATAATTTTGCAAGGTTCGGTATCCATGGAAGTTGGAACGATAGTCATCAGTCGTGCGGTACACCGAATTCCAGTGAACCNGTTTCATAAGAATATGAAATCTTTGGTAGTATAAATGAAAAAGTAATTCCAGACCCTGCCTACTCTACCTAGGCCAAAGTTGGATAAACGAAAATCGTAATCTTGCCATTCTAAAAATGATTCTTCAAGAATTTCTTGCAAGCAGACAGGCTGCCTTCATACGATAGTGTAACATCTGTCACACAACGATTTACACGATTATTTCCTCGTTTCACTGTAAACACTATAATCACAATTATAAATCTACCTGAAACTTGGCGAAAGAATTTCGTAATTTTTGTAAGGTCACAATCGATATCGTGATCAGAAACTTTTCTTCTTTTTGACATTTCGACTGGTAACTTGAACTGTAAAAATTACAACCAGATGTTATTTTAAAAATCGGGAACCAGTATGGTTGTTCGTATTTCTCGGACATACGTAAATATTCGTATTTCTCTGACAAATGCGTAACTATACCGTCCTTTTTTATGAAGTCAATGCAATCTTTACCGATCTTGCGAGAAAACAAATTTACACATTTGTCATAGTTCAGATACGATTCTGAACACATAATTTTTTGCAACTAGCAAAATTCTGCTAGTTCTAACTTTATTCACTAGCAAAATTAAGGCAAATTGAAATTTCAGCTAGCAATTTGCCTGCTTGCTAGCGTTAATTTCGAGCCCTGAAGATATGAAAAACATGCCTCTAAAAATCATTTGAAAATAAATATTAACAATGTACTATAAACTACAAGTACATTTGTACATGTACATACATAACATGTACTTTTCTGCTTTTAGGTGTCAAGGGTTGGTTTGTTTATGGTGCTGATATAATTAGTGCCTCTTTCAACAATATTTTCAGATAAATAGTGGCAGCCAGTTTTATTAGTGGAGGAAACCGGAGTATCCGACCTGTCGCACGTTACTGACAAACTTTATCACACAATGTTGCATCGAATTCACTTCCCCATGAACGAGGTTCAAAATTAATTACACTTAGAACTGTCAACTCACAACTTTAGTGGTGATAGGCACTGATTGAACAGGTAGTAGTAAATCCAACTACCATACATGTACATGTACAATTATGACCACGATGGCCCCCTGATTCGTTTGGCATGCAGTATAAATTACATTGTTGTTTTAATTAAAATTGTAACATGCATGCATTCTTTTCCTTTGATAATTTTATGGCTTATATACCAGAATGTATGGTACAGCTGAGAACTACATTGTGTACATGTATGAAAATACATGCTGATAAGAGATATTCCACACTTTAAATATGGGTTCACCGGTTGTAGTTTTATGATTCTCAGAGAGCAGTGCAATAATAAACGACTTAGATGTGATATTGCATGTCTTCATGTTACAAATCATTTATACCACTGTTTTTCCAAGTTAAACGGTTCAACAATCAAATAAGACTCATGTGGTATAAATATTACTAATAAAGGAAATAAAAGAAAAATGCAAGTACAGTCATTCAATGATAGGTAAAGCCACGACTTTTACATAGCTATAATGTACACAACATCTATAGCTATATCAGTGACCTTACTTGCAAAATTACCTGCATCATGCATTTTGCATACATTTGTATTTTGTTTAAAATATATGTTTTTTATACTAACTTTAGAACTTTATTCCTGAATTTTATAGACTATTTGCACATTCCCGATTGATTCATTTTTATAGGAGTATTTCCATTACCAGCAGGGCTGTACGGCATGCTGGTATTAAAATACATGGAACTCGATACGGCACGCTGGTATTAAAATACATGGAACTCGATAATTTTCCAAGTATTTGTAGACATTCGGACCTTGTAAAAAAAGCATGGAAGTTTTGTAGCAAATTCAACATACATGTACATACAATGTACATTAATTTTTTTTTGGAGATTATTGGAAAAATATATTTATATGTTATTTTCTTTAATCATGAACTTTGCATGAAGGGAGACAAATCTGCTTGCACTAAAGGGAAATAACTCCCATAAAAACCATTGGAAATGTACAAATATTATCTTGCAATTGCATTGTATAATATGTAATACTGAATGGATTGCATGCATTAATATAGAATGTCTAAATGATAAAGAAGAAAGATTTGGAATGATTTTGGTGGGTTGATGTTCACAGGCACTGACCACAGGGCCTTGTCACTATCCACATAAATATACTATCAATGCATAAACATAAACAAGGGCGGACATCTTTTTTTACCCCCGCTTGCTTCAAGACGTGTTTGTTTTTTAAAATCCTTCTAATATATATTCAAAACCCTGTTTGGTTCAACTCCTAAGACCTTATTCTTTTCAAAAAATATCATAACCTCCCCTCGACTACCTCTTGTGAAGACGCAGCGGTCGTTTGTCAGGAATTCGCCCGAGAATCCAACTCCATAGTCCCTAAGTGAAAGTGGCAGCGCCACCTATAAAAAAAATGGAAGTTTGGAGCTCTCAGGTATTTTGCTTTGAGGTAAGGAAAATACTGTTAAGATTCAAACAACATTAAACGAGCGGGAAAATTTGAAGTGAAATATTTTCCTTACCTCAAATCTAAATCCCTGAGAGTTCCGAACTTCCGTTTTTTTTATAGGCGGCGCTGTTACTTTCACGTTGTGACTATGAAGTTGGATTCTCGGTCGAATTCCTGACAAAAACGACCGCTGCGTCTTCACAAGAGGTAGTCGAGGGGAGGTTATGATATTTTTTGAAAAGAATAAGGTCTTGGGAGTTGAACCAAACAGAGTTTTGAATATACAGTATTAGAAGGATTTTAAAAAACAAACACGACTTGAAGCAAGTGGGGGTAAAAAAAGATGTCCGCCCTTGTTTATGCATTGATAGTATATTTACGTGGATAGTGACATGGCCCTATGCACTGAGGGACAAAAACAAGAGAAATCTTTATGAAAGCACCCTGGTAGTAGAAAAATTGAACAGGTGAGTGATTGCTGTTTAACGCCAACTCAGCAATTGTTCAGCTATACAAATGTAGCATGACGAGAAAAAAAATGAACGAAATGAACAAAATTCATTCGAAATAGGAATTAAAAAATATCATGCTTCACGTTCGATTGTTTAACTGTTTAATTCGGAAACCATGGTATAAATAATAATACTTGTACTTATTGTACACAATTTTCTGTGTTTCAAAAATGTGAATCTTACATTTTTTGTACAAATAAAATACATTACAAATTCTTTTCTATGTAAAACTAACATGTAAATTTTACAAAATGTGAGTTACTTACGTAAATGTAATGTAAGGTTTATGACAACTGGGTACTGAACACCTTCTAACATTGTTTCTGATTGCCACCATGTCCAATTATTATTATTATTAAAATCCGTTAAAAAATTAGTGTTATGATTTAGACCGGTGGTACGGGCATCACAATAGTGACATTTTTTCCTGGCCCCCGTGACACCAGTTTGCAAACAGTACTCGGTGACACGTGTTTCCCCACAAGTATTAGTAGACTCCACGGGTAATCCAAAAGCAGCATTCACAAACTCGGGCATACAGCGCCGAGGCCGACCGCTGGCATCGTAACAGTCGGGATTCCTACTAGAATCGTCCCGGCTTTGTCCTAAAATTATTTGAGGTAGAATTCCTATATATAAGAATACTGTTAAAAGATTCATTGTAACTTTCTGTTGTTTAGTTTTGTGACAAACACTTGATTTATCCGAGTGAGAAACTTTATCCTTCGCTTTGTCAGCCATCATTTATCTCACTGAGTTTACAAAAGTTGCATTGTGGGTAAGAAACTTTCAACCGCGAACTTTTAAAAACTTGTCGGTCGATGTACAACTTGTCCACGTGCACAAGTTTTTATTTTTATATTAGAACTATTTTATTATTTTATATTGTTTTATGTCATAATCATATATAAATCAATATTGAATCATTGTATGAAATTAACTGTAATTATTCTGCTCTTCGGGGCGTCTTAGGTTAATTGACAATAAAATAATTTGTAATTGTATTTGTACAAGTCAATAGGGATATATTATTATTAGTGCAGTTACTTGAATTTGTGCCTAATAATCCATAGGCCTATCAATTTACTAAAAAAAACTGGCCGGTGTAATAAGGAAAATTTTAACGTAGCGGACGTAGGAGAAGACACCTTTGAAAACAGTCAGTATGACCACAGGCACTAGACGTTTTGTCAATCTGATTAAAATCAGATCTCTCACTTGCTCCCCCTTTTCTGATATGTCGCGGCGTGGGAGATCTGAAGAAATCCCATTACGGGTCACATGTAAATGACCCGATGTCATGAATATTAAATGATATGGTAATTACGGGTTGTGAACTTATTCGACCAATCAGATTACTCGTAGCAAACAACGCTTCAGCTTTGTCGAAAAGATGGCGGATGATGCTGGAAGATATCCTTCATAAAACCTATTTTTAAATCAAAAGACCCCCTAAATCCAAACAATTATAGGGGGATAATAGTAATGAGCTGTTTAGCAAAACTGTTCAATAGAGTTTTAAACAACAGATTAGACTCCTTCTTAGAATGTAACAGCATAATTGTAAAAGAACAAATAGGATTTCAAAAGAAAAGTAGAACATCTGATCATATGTTCATCCTGAGAACATTGATAGATAAATATAAAAATATTTCTAAGGGAAGACTCTATAGCTGCTTTGTCGACTTTAGAAAAGCATTTGACACAGTCATACACCCTGCACTTTTTTTGAAATTACAAAATATTGGAGTAGGGGGCCTTTTTTTATAACATTTTGAAAGATATGTACAAGGAAAACATATTAAGCCTTAAGATAAATAAGAAATTATCACCTAATTTTATTTCAGAAGTTGAAGTGCGCCAAGGGGATACTTTGAACCCCAACCTATTTAAAGTTTATATAAATGATTTGCCAACAATTTTCAAAGATGGATGTGACCCTGTGGAACTAAATTCATGTAAACTGAACTGCTTGCTTTTTGCTGATGATGTTGTTTTACTCTCCAAAACAGAGCAGGGTATGCAAACATGCTTAAATAGATTACAAGAATATTGTAAAAACCGGTGTTTAGAACTTAACACTGAAAAAACAAAAATTATCATTTTTAATAAAAGTGGAAAAATTTTAAAATCAAATTTCTTTTTTATAGATAAATTGATTGAAAATGTATCAAGTTATAAATATTTGGGGGTCATATTTCATGCCTCTGGTTCTTGCAGCCATGCAAGAAAAGACCTATATAAAAGGGGTCTTAAGGCTGTGTTCAAACTTAAATCAAACTTTTCTGATATGGCTCCTGGAATAAAAACAATGTTACACTTATTTGACCATACAGTAAAACCAATTATACTGTATGGAAGTGAGATATGGGGTGATGCAACCTTAAAAAATAAATTTGAAATTAACAAGATCATACAAATTTATGATCAATTTGATTGTCAAAAACTTAACATAAAATACTGTAAATTCATTCTAGGAGTACACAAGTGTTCTTCAAATCAAGCAGTATTAGGAGAACTTGGTCGTTTCCCATTATTTATAGACATTATTATAAATCTTTTTAAATACTACAAACGAATAAATGATATGGAACAGGATTCCTTATTGAATCAAGTCAGGAAAAATCTCCTGGTATTCAAACCTAACCAATATACTAAATAGTTTTAATGTTGATAAAGATATAAGTGAGTTGTCTAATCTCAAATCAGAATTAAAAAAACAATATGAAGAATTTTGGAAAATAAACATAAAGAGAAGCTCTAAATTAGACACTTATTCGTCCTTTAAAATCTCTTTTTGTGCAGAATCCTACCTATTTACAATAAAAAATGAAAATAAAAGAAAAAGCCTAACAAGACTGAGAATAAGTGCACATACCCTAGAAATAGAAAGAGGGAGATATAAGAAACTTAAAAGAGAAGAACGGCTATGCAAATCCTGTCTTACAATAGAAGATGAACCACATTTTCTCCTAGATTGCAACTTGTATAAAATAAATAATGATAAAATTAGATTATACATGGAAAGGGAGGTCCCAAATTTTAACTTTATGGACATTAAACAAAAATTTGTATTTTTGATGATAAATGAAGATATTAATATTATATCTTTCATAAGTGATATAATATATGAAAACTTTCAAATGCGAGAAAAGATGGTTTGAAATGTGGAGTCTCCCATTGTTCTCAGATGCACATTGTTTGCACTGATTTATATATATATATATGCATTATGTTTCTTTTATTTACAAAGCTCGGTGGGAATTCCAACACTGTACAATCGGAGTTATCTCCCATTGTACAGTGGATGGAATTTGGGCCGAGCCCAGTAACAGTATTACTTAATCAGAATCATTTTCAATACTGTGTACTGCCTTATATTTGCTTTAATATTATTGATTATTGTTATTGTATTATTAACTTTATTTGATATTGATTGTAATGCTCATATGGGCCGATAATTCGAAAATAAAAATCTATCTATCTATCTATGATAAATATGAGGATGTGCTGAAATCAATTTGCACACAGTTTTCTGTTGAAACGTTGAAAAGAGAACAGCAAGAAATGATCAAATCATTGTTAGAGAAGACGGACTGCATATCGGAGCAGTTTACTATTAGAATATTACGCTTTCATGATCTCGGAAGCTGAATTTTCATTAGACGAAAAAGGTCATGTCATTGGGTCATTCACATGTGACCCGTAATGGGATTTCTTCAGATCTCCCACGCCGCGACATACCAGAAAAGGGGGAGCAAGGAGCAAGTGAGAGATCTGATTTTAATCAGATTGGACGTTTTGTCAATATGAATATTAGCCAGGGACGGATCCAGGTGCGCTCCCCCCCCCTAAAATTGGAAAAAAATATGATTTTTTTGCGTAAAATCGTGATTTTTCACACCAAATACCCCAAAAATTTTCGCGCCTCCCTCCGCTCGGCGCGAGTTTTTTAACTGTGCCCCTAACTTGAAATCCTGGGTCCGCCCCTGTTAGCAATGGGCAGAAAATAGTGTCCAATATATATAATATATATTAGTGTAAACATATTTTTATTGATTAATTACAAATACAATACAAACTATAACAATGACAATTACAATAAATTTCATAACAGTAATCAACCAATGGGATCCGAAAACAAGTTATAAAAACTTATGTAAATTCGTTTCCCATATATATATATATATTATATATATTGGACACTATTTTCTGTCCATTGCTTATGTTATATCCATATTGACAAAACGTCTAGTGCCTGTGGTATGACAAGTGGTTTGTCTTGTTCATACTCGTGTATAAAGCAAGCCTTCCACAATATAACTGAAATATTGTTGAAAGTGGTGTTAAGCACCATAATACCAACCAACCACCATAAGAGCAAGAAAACAAGGCAAATCAAACTTTATAAAGATAGGAATAAGCAATAGCAAACTTATTACAGTTCTTAACAGGGTCGTCATCAAAATTTGACCCTAGAAAAACCTTTGTCCTTATTGTCGAGTACATGTGGATGATGAATTCCACTTCGTCATGGTCTGTCATGAGCAGATATTGCAGATGGGACCAAACTTGTAGATGTAGTTCCATCGGTGGCTAATACTAGTATGTCAAAATTGAAGAAAAAAATTATTATTTGTATAATCCGTTTGACTTCTATAAATATTCAGAAAAAAATTCTTAAAAGTCCAGTTTTCAAATCAACAATTTTTTTTTCTAGATGTATATTAATCACAGTCTAGGAACCTGTACGCCTGAAATCTCTTATTGACGTGCTCTTCTGTAAACTGCATTACGGTTTCGGTGGAATTCGACATCTTACACTTTCACGGCAGGTAAATTTTTCTATATGTTT
>MJUT01053183.1:1248842-1297568 GCA_002080005.1 Gigantidas platifrons
AATAAAAAACTAGTATATTATGGCGAATATATTGTAATTGTAAAAACAATCAGATATTTGCATGCTATTGGTAGCACTACGGAAACCCCCATATTCATATCGGACAAAGATATGCATACATCTAATTTTTAAATTTCCAGAATATATTTATGAGAGCTGGTGTCGAGATTTGGCGAAAAGCAAAAACGTACCGGAGCTGCGAGAGCTAAATTTCGACGACATTAGGGAAAATCGTCTTTCATAAA
Organism: Gigantidas platifrons; assembly: GCA_002080005.1. Taxonomy (NCBI): domain Eukaryota; kingdom Metazoa; phylum Mollusca; class Bivalvia; order Mytilida; family Modiolidae; genus Gigantidas; species Gigantidas platifrons. The sequence goes on from MJUT01053183.1 coordinate 1,249,088, forward strand.
TAAATAATTCCCTACTTTTAAATTATTGAATGTCCGTTTTTTCTAATTTAGAACCCCTTTTTTACTTAAACACCGATACACGTAAAGTCACTTTTAGTGTTGTATCATTTAGTTTATATTTGTGAAGTAGGCTACACGTTACTTACTATATAAATAAATACTTCTATCTTATCACTCGACATTGTAAATTTAGAAAATATATTCTCCGCCATCCTTGATTGCAAGTACATGTTACTATAAATAAATACTTGTAATGGGAATTTCCACAGAAAACAAACTACTTTCAGCTTAGATTTAATCAATACATTTGTTTATTGTAGTGGTTTAAAGAAGTCAAACAAGAAACCCTCTCCTTGAATCAAAGAAACCCATCTCATTCTCCTTTACGTCCGTTTAGCGAGCAACAACAGCATAAGGGATTTACATTACCTATGCAAGCAGTGCCTGTCACCTCTAACATTGTGAGTTCCAATCACGCTGAAGGCGAAGTGTAATCGATACAAAATGTTCTGATGTTCGGTGGTTTTCTCTAGATGCTCCTGTTTCCGCCACCAATACAACTGACCGCCATGATATAACAGATATATTGTTGAAAATCACGTTAAACATCATGGCATCTAACTCCCTTTTAACGAACAAAAACCTTCAGTCATCGGTTGTGCTCAAATAATGTTTATTAATGACATTGTTAATTTGTCATCTCTGATAATTTTACTTGAAATGATACGTACTAGATAACATAACTAAGGGTTCAAATGTGAAGACAGTTTATATATTAGCAGCCACAGCAAAAGTGAACCCCCCTTTTAATCATACACGGATATTCACAATTCTAATTCGTTTGATATGTAGACATTTGTGTACTATATCACCCAAATTATGTGTGTGTTCTTTTACAAAATATAACTTGATCACTAAATATTGTAAATTAAGTTTGATATTATCTTGCATTATGTCAAGTCCTCGTTACTATAAATACATATTTATAATGGGTTTTTCCACCAAAAATATCCGAAGAGGTAAACAAGGTGACAATATAGAACGCAAAGTCTATATAATTATATTTACTGTCAAGTAATGCAGCAATATTGTACGACGAAAGATGTCATCCATGGCGGATTTAAGAGAAGCGTTTACAGCAATTAAAGATAGCAGAAACACGAACCCCACATACAATCCAGAAGAGTTAGCAACAACAGTTGACGTAATTAAACACACATAACATAAACACCCCCTATCACTAGGAAAACAGAAAAAAGAAAGACATAGCAAACATTAAAACGTAAACAAGACTAAAGAAAACAAAAACAAAATATAAAACCAAACAAAAACTACACAACTCTGAAACTAAAAAAAACCCAAATAAATAAACAAAACAAATGGTAGTGAAGACGAAATGAACTTACGTTTTAATATGGAAATGACAATAAATGACAATGGACATCACAACACGGAACTACATTTTCGTACAAAGACATTAAATTTCAAAGCAATGCTCAATGCGATCCCCTATAAAACAAGTAAAAAACAGCGATGAACGTTCTCGGAAAAAGATCCTGCTCCATTAGTCGCATCCTTCTTGTAATCCTCGTTACGAAGCCAAAGATAAGTAATAAAGGAGAAAAGTATCGGATTGCAATTATCAATATTTTCTAAATTACCATTGTGTAAAATAGAACCCCAATTGTGTTTGTTTTGTTATGAAATCTAAATTGATCACTAAATATTGCAAATTAAGAATTTGTATTACCTGCCATACTGAATGTCAGGTCTTCGTTACAATAACTAAATATTTGTAATGGGTTTTTCCACACAACATATCTTATTGATATTTAATATGAATTTGTGAAGAAGTTAACAAGGTGACAACATAGAACGTACAGTCTATGTAATTTAATTTTCTATTAAAGGTATATAGGCTGTCAAAATTGAATTTGTTTTGTTTATATTAAACGTTGCCAATATTCGATGTTTTATATTAATCAAATGTTCCGAACAAGAAGCCAGGTTTAAAAAATATGTTATAATGTCGTATTTAGTGAACATAATTCGAATGTCTGTCGGTGGAATCGCCATTAACACACCTAATTATAAATCGGCTTCTTATTTCCGAAGTTTACCGAATACTGATAACTGCTATGAATAACCAGGTAGCATTTTGCATGTAAATTCATTAAAATTAATATAATTTATGAAATATATCTATGAAATTGGATCCAGGGGTAATCTGTTAATATTATATATATAATGGTCTTTAGTAAGAATGACACTTAAAATCAGAAATACGTGATGAAATCAATAAACACAAACCCAAACTCTGCAAAGGGGCTCAATAAAGGGAAGAGTGTAAGCAAATTGTATTGCATATTATTGTCAACACTTGAGTTGTCTTGATTATATTTTTTTTTTCGAAAAAAAAGATATGAAGTTCATTATATTAGTCTCTAATTTGAAAGAGATACCACCTAGCGTTTTCTCCTGAAAAAAAAGAATATATAAAACATTACAATGCAATTATACTGTCAAAATACGATTCGACCGAGAAAAGATACTAAATTATGCTTAAGTGTTGACAAATGGAGTAGGTCGGTATAACATTTTTATTAATTTTTACACAAAGCTTGCTGAATCCTCCTTTTTGTGTCGTGTTCGTGTAGAATCCGTCAATGCTTTGGCTTGTGCCATGTGTTTTTGTTTCAACAAACATTTTCGTACATGCCCAAACGCTTTACTGAATGAGATCACTGTGTAGGTCGTATAAATGTATGAATATTTTGCGGGTAAACATTGGATTGTTTACTGGATTCAAAGAAAATAAAACAGCGACGCATTTCCTTCGTTCTAGGCTATTTACGTATGATATTATGAAACATATGAACTGCAATTAGTATAAAACATCGAATATTAGCAACATTTAATATTTAAAAAAATATATCCTGACAGCTTTTAGTAATGCAGTAAGAAGGAAAACAAGTATTTTACGATGAAAGATGTCATCAGTGGCGGGTTTAAGAGGGGTATTCACAGAAATTATAGATAGGAGTAACACGAACCCACTTAAGCCCATATGCTTCGGTAGGGTATTCAAACCCAGTTTAAGCAAATAAACACAAATACCATAAACAAAACATGTTCCCAATAAGAAAATGAAAAAAAGACATGGCAAAAAATAGAAACAATTAAAATACAAGAAAACAAATAAAAGATAAAAAGAAAAAACAATACACAAAAAAGGGAAAATAAGTGGGAAAAAAGAACAAACAAACAAAACCGAACTTTGTTTTTAATGCTGCAATCACAATGGACATCATAACACAGAACTAAAGATGTGAAGACATTAAAGATGAAAACATTGAACAACACAAATCCACTAAGACAGGTAAATAAATCGGAAGCGAACTCGGGTACTCAGAAATAGTAAGCAGTCCCTGCTCCACTAGTAGCACCCTTCGTGCTACTATTGTTACAATGCCGGTGATAAGTAACGAATGAGGAAAGGACCGGATTGTATTTACAACGGAACATGTCTGTCGTTATTTCAGACACATATATTCCGAAGGAGCTAACCAACTCATATCACGGATTGCATTTACAACGGAACATGTCTGTCGTTATTTCAGACACATATCCCCCAACCCCCCCAAGTGCGTCCACACCGCAAGTTCGTCCAACATTTTTGCTTACGCTTTGTGCGTATGCGGTAATCGTCTGACGTCATTTGACAGCTTCCCGGCGTGTTATTTTTAGTCCAGGACAACGTGAATTGACTTAACCAAAACATGAGGTTTAAACAGGTAAATAATTTTCAAAAGTAAAAAATAGAAATAAAAAAACAACCATTTCACTAATACCTTTTCAGCACAATCATTGAATCTATTTTAAATCAAGATAAACGGCAACAAAAGCTTACCTGTTGACTGTCCGAGATTATTTACATTCCTATGCAAATGACCTGTGTTACAATGTGTGTGTATTAGGTCAAACATATTGATAAAATCGTTCTCCAAAATGTAATGATCCTTATGAATTTTTCTGAAAAAATGGCGAAAATCCTGAAACGGAAGCCAATGAATTGTCAATGGATGAACATTTAGGATATCAAGATCCAACCCATTTTCTGTTGTAACTTTTTCGTTTCTTGAACAAATTTAGAAAACAATGGCGCAAAATGAAGCTCAGAAATCACTTATTAAGCTTAGATATGCGTGGCCTAACTTTCGATTAGGTCAGCACTAGATACACCCGGTGGAAGGACTTGAGGGGTGAAGGTCGGACTGGTTCCATATTCACGATAAGTTTCAAATTTTGTTTATCGTAAGTAAGCATCGTATAATAATTCGATTTTGCTCTCAATGGTTCACACTGTATCTAGTAAATAAGATTGATAAGTTTCAGTGACATTCGTCAATGTTCTCTCTGCGCAGGTGTGAAAAACCGTTAATCGGACGAACTTTGGGGTGTAGGGGATATATTCCGAAAGGATTATCCAACTCATATCACTTTCCAAAGAACGACTTCAACATATGATATTTTTCTGTCTAGGTATATTTATTTAAATAAGTATCATATAAAAGCTCTTGTGTTATCAGTGCATCGATCTATCAAACAAGTATCTTGTTATATTTGTACTCTGGTACGTTTACTGTAAATGATTAATCAATACAATAGTATCTTACTTAATAGTACATCTTAAAGACTAAACACGTGATGGGTTCAAGAAGGTTAAATTTATTTAGATCTTAAATATTATAACTATATTTTTTGGCTTCCACTGAAATGTAGATGCCACAAATGTGTAAAAAAGATCCCCAAATGAGGAAAAACTACAATTAGAGGTGTACAGTGTCAGTAGATTTGTATACATTGTATTAATACATCTGCATAATTAGTGAAATATGGAGGGTTCCATATTATAGCACAATGTATTTCTATTTCGGCTATATGGGATTTCTGTTTATAGTTTCAATGTTTTATTTAGAATGAAACCGGTTTGTTAAGTCTTTATGGCCTGTTTGATTTGGAAATTGATAATGCACGGGACAGTGTTTGGCGGTAATACGGGTAATAAGTGAGCTGCAAATAGCTGATACATGTATAATTATTTTCGAGACACTCTCAGTAACCGCTAGTGTTGGTACGTTCTGCTTAATATATTACAAGGGCAAATCTTGTTTATGTATAAATGTATGACATGTATATTGATGCTTTTGTTTGTATTATTTAATAAAGATTGTTTCGCAAAGAAAATATCAGAAAATTACTGCGAGCAAACAAGTCTAGTACAAGTCTAGTCTGTTATTAAGCCTTTATATTAGATAATAAATTATTTAAATTCGGACGATTTCAAGAGAGAGAGTTTAATACTCCATCAATTTGACTGCCAGTATTAAGATACATTATTATTACATATACTCTTCATAAAAAACTAAGCACACTTTCAGGGAGACCGAGTGACAAACAACTGGTTCAAATGTTTTGAAACATGAAGGTATAGAGATACACTGTGAACGATTTCATATCAAAACAACATATTTCTGAGATTAAGCACCCAACTAGTTAATTATATGGAGTAGTATGTCTTATTCTCATGCTAGCTGTCTACAGTTACAACAGTCTCATTTTAGCCGATAAGGTTTTCCAATGACAGAGGAAGAAGGGATACTAATATTTTATAGTAAATTGTTTCTGACCTGTCATTTTGAACCATCTGAAAGTCTAGTCTTAATACTAGATAACACCACTATATTGTTACCTGACATCTTGAGCTATCTTTAGGTCTAGTCTAAATACTAGATAAAACAAGTTGAGTGTTATCTGATATCTTGAACAATCTGAAAATCTAGTCTAAATACTAGATAAAACCATTAAAGTGCTACATGCCATCTTTAACTATCTGAAGGTCTAATCTAAATACTAAATAAAACCAGCTAAGTGCTATCTGACATCTAATACTATCTGAATGTCCAGTCTAATTACTAGATAAAACAAGTAAAGTGTTACCTGCCATCTTGAACTATTTGAAAGTCCAGACTAAATACTAAACAAAACCAGTAAATTGTTACCTGTCATCTTGTACTATGTGAAAGTCTAGTCTAAATACTAGATAAAACCACTATATTGTTACCTGACATATTGAACTATCTGTAGATCTAGTCTAAATACTAGATAAAACCACCTAACAAGCTAAGTGTTACCTGCCATCTTGAACTATTTGAAAGTCTAGACTAAATACTAGATAAAACCACTATATTGTTACCTGCCATCTTGAACTATCTGTAGGTCTAGTCTAAATACTAGATAAAACCACTATATTGTTACCTGCCATCTTGAACTATTTGAAAGTCTAGTCTAAATACTAGATAAAACCACTATACTGTTACCTCTCATCTTGAGCTATCTGTAGATCTAGTCTAAATACTAGATAAAACCAGTTGAGTGTTATCTCACATATTGAACCATCTGAAAGTCTAACCTAAATACTAGATAAAACCAGCTAAGTGTTATCTGACATCTAGAACGACATGAATGTCCAGTCTAAATACTAGATAAAACAAGTAAAGTGTTACCTGCCATCTTGAACTATTTGAAAGTCCAGACTAAATACTATATAAAACCAGTAAATTGTGACCTGCCATCTGGAACTACCTGAAAGTCTAGTCTAAATACTAGATAAAACCAGTAAATTGTTAACTGTCATCTTGAACTATCTGAAAGTCTAATATAAATACAAGATAAAACCAGTAAAGGGTTAACTGCCATCTTGAACTATTTGAAAGTCCAGACTAAATACTATATAAAACCAGTAAAGTGTTACATGCCATCCTTAACTATATGAAGGTCTAGTCTAAATACTAGATAAAACCATTAAAGTGATGAATGCCATCTTGAAATATCTGAAAGTCTAGTCTAAATACTAGATAAAACCAGTAAATAGTTACCTGCCACCGTGAACGTTCTACAGGTCTAGTATAAATACTAGATAAAAGCAGTAAAGTGTTAACTGCCATCTTGAACTATTTGAAAGTCGAGAATAAGTACTATGTAAAACCAGTAACTTGTTATCTGCCATCCTAAGCTAGCTGAAGATCTTGTCTAAATATTAGATAAAACCAATAAAGTATTACCTGCGATCTTGAACTATATAAAAGTCAACAACAGAGCAAGAACTGCTATCGTTCCCTTTAATCAAGGTATCCAATCTCCCGTTTGATTGCTGAGCCGCCAGTGTCATAATCAAGGATACCCATATAACCTTTGATAAATTAATCTGTTAATATTATATATATAATGGTCTTTAGTAAGAATGACACTTAAAATCAGAAATACGTGATGAAATCAATGAACACAAACCCAAACTCTGCAAAGGGGCTCAATAAAGGGAAGAGTGTAAGCAAATTGTATTGCATATTATTGACAACACTTGAGTTGTCTTGATTATATTTTTTTTTCGAAAAAAAAGATATGAAGTTCATTATATTAGTCTCTAATTTGAAAGAGATATCACATAGCGTTAACATGTGAAGACAGTTTATATATTAGCAGCCACAGCAAAAGTGAACCCTGTGAAGACAGTAAAGTTAAAAACATTGAACTAAAGATGTGAAGACAATAAAGTTGAAAACATTGAACTAAAGATGTGAAGACAATAAAGTTGAAAACATTGAACTAAGGATGTGAAGACAATAAAGTTAAAAACATTGAACTAAAGATGTGAAGACAATAAAGTTGAAAACATTGAACTAAAGATGTGAAGACAGTAAAGTTGAAAACATTGAACTAAAGATGTGAAGACATTAAAGTTGAAAACATTGAACTACAGATGTGAAGACAATAAAGTTAAAAACATTGAACTAAAGATGTGAAGACAATACAGTTAAAAACATTAAACTAAAGATGTGAAGACAGTAAAGTTGAAAACATTGAACTAAAGATGTGAAGACATTAAAGTTAAAAACACAGAACTAAAGATATCAAGACAGTAAAGTTGAAAACATTGAACTAAAGATGTGAAGACATTAAAGTTAAAAACACTGAACTAAAGATATCAAGACAGTAAAGTTGAAAACATTGAACTAAAGATGTGAAGACAGTAAAGTTGAAAACATTGAACTAAAGATGTGAAGACATTAAAGTTAAAAACATTGAACTAAAGATGTGAAGACAGTAAAGTTGAAAACATTGAACTAAAGATGTGAAGACAATAAAGTTTAAAACATTGAACTAAAGATGTGAAGACATTAAAGTTGAAAACATTGAAATAAAGATGTGAAGACAATAAAGTTGAAAACATTGAAATAAAGATGTGAAGACAATAAAGTTTAAAACATTGAACTAAAGATGTGAAGACATTAAAGTTGAAAACATTGAACTAAAGATGTGAGGACAGTAAAGTTGAAAACATTGAAATAAAGATGTGAAGACATTAAAGTTAAAAACATTGAACTAAAGATGTGAAGACAATACATTTGAAAACATTGAACTAAAGATGTGAAGACATTAAAGTTAAAAACACTGAACTAAAGATGTGAAGACATTAAAGTTAAAAACACTGAACTAAAGATGTGAAGACAATAAAGTTAAAAACATTGAACTAAAGATGTGAAGACATTAAAGTTAAAAACACTGAACTAAAGATGTGAAGACATTAAAGTTAAAAACACTGAACTAAAGATGTGAAGACATTAAAGTTAAAAACATTAAACTAAAGATGTGAAGACAGTAAAGTTTAAAACATTGAACTAAAGATGTGAAGACAATAAAGTTTAAAACATTGAACTAAAGATGTGAAGACATTAAAGTTAAGAAAAATGAACTAAATATGTGAAGACAATACAGTTGAAAACACAGAACTAAAGATGTGACAACATTAAAGGACTGGGGGCTATTAGGGCCTAATATGGGCCCCATATTTAATGAATTTTAGAAAATACTTGATGAAAAGTAGATGTGTTTTATTTTATAGACGACATCATACTTTTGATGTTAAAACTTGTTTCCAACAAATTCGGTACGTTTTGAAGTCATTGTGACGTCATGAACGTCATTAATCTACTGTATTTTGTTGAATTTTGCCGATATTTCGACGGTTTTTGGAGAAATTAAGCACCTCCGCAGTCGTGCACAAAAAAAAAAATATTTTAACAGATCATTAGAATTAATAAAACACAAATACTGTTAACGTATTTTTTGGTGCACGACTGCGGAGGTGTTTAAATTCTTAAAAAACGACGGACAAAATGTTCAAATATTAAAAGCGCTTCAATGAGGTTTCGAGGTTTGAGAAGCACGCTATTTCATAGGTTTCGAGGTTTGAGAAGCACGCTATTTCATATCTTTGTATGTCGGCATGTTATATAAGATAAATATAAAATAAACACAACTTAATCCTAAATATTTTTTGATATGCCCCCAATTATTGATTAGATATTTAATTCCGGGATACTGAAATAATTATTACTACCAGACTGAGATAGTTTTAATACATATCGCTGCCACTTCTAAAATAAAATAAAAACTAAGTTTGATCCCAAAGGAGTTGTAGATATTTTTGGGCACAATCCGATATATCCTTAAATAATTATCCAATAATTTTATTTAGCATCGACATTGCGTTAGTTTATCATCCCGCTCATAGAAAGAACGATGTGAAAAAAAAAACGAAACCGAATTTTTTCACGGGAAAATATATATCATTTTATTTTTCTAAATGCATCAATCAAATAGAAACTAGAACAAACAAACCTCCTTACGTTCAAATTCATAAACATGAATACCAAAATCTGAATTTATTTAATCAAAAGAAAAAAATAGATATTCGATTCCCGAAGACGACGGAATATTAGTAAAAAATACCTAACACTTTTAAGAAAAAAAAATTCTGGAGATTTATTGAAGTCAAACAGATTCCCTATCTCTGCATAGATCGTAGGCGTAAAACTGCTTTGATTAAATAATAATATTTCTAATGGCGAGTGAAAGAAATGTTCTTTTAAGATAGAGAAATTCCAATTATATCTGTAGTCCATTCTCTTTTTCATGATCTTCATATTGTTACATTCATTCAGCGTAGGTCCGGTTATCATCGGATATTGTGGTTTATTAGCCATTTCAGAATGTGTTCCGTTCCTTTGAGTTCAAACCGCAGTGCATCTACGATGCATGTAACTGTTTATTGAATGGAACTTCTCCTTTCGGGTTGTCGTGCTATTCCAACCATAGCATGATATTCTGGTGACCACGTAGAAAATACCCGTCCACAAAAAAATTGTCATCATCAATTTAGCACATAAGTTTGTTCATCTACAGGGGTGTAGCTACCTTAGGCTCAAGTAGGCATTTATATTTTTTATCTTTGTTTATTATTTTTGTTTATTATTATTATTAAACAGGGAGGCACACCCTATATGGACAGTGACTTTTTGTGCTTATCCTTGTTATATGTGTAGTATATATAATTCTCTTTATTACTAGTTGTCTCTTTATATGATATGGTTTTCTATAATTCTTAAAGCATGATTTAAATATGACCAACCTATTTATTTATTTATTTATTTATTAAGTCATTACTTATTTATCTAAACTCTACAGATATATTAAATATGTTTTCATTTAATATGTAAATGCATAGATATGTATAGAAACTTTCTCAACATAATCCATTGTGATTATTTTCAGATGTAGATAGTATGAAGTTTTTGCAAAAATAAAAAATTACAAAAAAAGTAGGCACGTGCCTATGCATAAATTTGACTGTTTTTATATAAAGCAATCCTCCACTTTCCTACTGTCAGTGGTTTTCCCCAGGTACGCCGGTTTCCTCCACAAATATAACTGCCCGCAACGATATTAATAATAGGGTTATTGCACTAATATTGAGGAAAATTATCCAGAGCAGTATGTCATATTGTACGAGCTTGCGAGTGCAAAGTGATATACTGCGAGTGACAATATTTATATAATTATGTGGTCTTGTCCAGGTAAAATGCCAAAATATTACCCAGGTCTGAGAGACAGGTAATGGCAAATTACCTGGACAAGACCACATTAATATCATTATTATACTGAGTGTCTAATTGACCAGGTAAAATGCCAAAATATCACAGTACCAAATATCACTACAGAAACTTACACGAAGTATAATAATAATCCTCAATACTAGTGCAATAACCCTTTTATAATGTAGTACCACATATTTCAGTCTGTGAAAATTACATTGAACCATATTTCTTTGCAACAGGAATTCAACATAATTCCGCCATATTGTTGATCTCTCCTCCGCTGGTATGCAAATATAGTTTTACTCGGAACCCTAGTGCATACCAAGCTTAAAGGAGAAAGAAGGGAATGCAATATCGGTCAAGATGCAATATTTTTAACTCATTCGGACTTGCTCTACTTTTTAGGTATATTTATAAAGGAAGACTAGTAAAAATATCGGAAAATATTGCATTTTTATTTTACAAAGCAATCTATATGAAATACTTGATACTATATTATATAACTGAAATATTGTTGACAGTGGGCTTGAGTATTACTCTATTTTTTTCAACTGGTTGGGCGTGGCTTAACACGGGTTGACTGATTACAAGAAAGTCCATGTATTTAGGAGGGTCAGGTTACCTGATCAATTTCATTTATACAGCTATATTCAATCGTGCGTTCTATTCCTTTTGAATGAATTGATTTCGGTGACACTGCTGAATACAGTTCAATAATGTCAATAACGGGAACTGCCCTGTACATACACAAAATAAAATCGAATGCTTTCATGTAAATTTAAAGGTCAACTCCGCCCGACCCTTTAAAAAAATAGAGTAATACAATAAACCAAACCCTAAACCATAAATCAACAACCACTTTCCATGAGATCTCTTATTCCAAGGATTGTTATCAGTTTATCAAAAAAACTTCTGAAAAGTACATATTGGGAATATAAATTTGGTGAAAACATTATCGACATCTGAGGTAGAGCAGATTTTGGCCCTTATAGCCCCCCGTCCTTTGAAAACATTGAGCAACATGAACCCCACTAAGACAAGTATAAACCACGGGGCGAACTTTGGTACTCAGCAATATTAAGCTGTTCCTGATCCACTAGTAGCACCCGTCGTGTTACTATTGTTACGAAGCCGGTGATAAGTAACGAATGAGGAAAAGACCGGATTGTATTCACACTGTCGTTATTTCAGACACATATGTTCCGAAAGGGTTAACCAATTCATATCACGTTCAAAAGAACGACTTCAATATAATCAAGACGGATGCTGATATAATGGGACAGTATATACTTATCCTTCAGAAACACCTGGTCTCTCTCCATGTGTTTGTGAAATGTATTGTTGGCTATGCATTTGTCTTATCTTTATGCTTGGACCGTTGTCATTATGTACCCATATATTCCCACGCTACCCTTTGTTTTTTTTTGTGGTCACGACTTTGCTATGTCTTGGTCACGATGTTTCTATCCCTTGGCTACACATTAGCTATTTCGTGGCAACGCGTTAGTATCTTGTGACCATGAGATAAATAAACAATTAATGGTAAGAATGTTCAGACTCTGTCCAGACATTCCAGACAATGTTAAACATGTTCAGACTGTTCATGCCTGTAAACAATGTTAAGAATGTTCCAACTTTTCAACAATGTTAAGAAGTTCAGATTTTTCAGACAACGCTAAGAATGTTCAGAATTTTCAGACAGTGTTAAGAATGCTCAGACTTTTCAGACAATGCTAAGAATGCTAAGACGTTTCAGACAATGTTGAAAATACCCATACTTTTCAGACAATGTTAAGAATGTTCAGATTTTTCAGACAACGCTAAAAATGCTGAGACTTTTCAGACAATGTTAAGAATGTTAAGATTTTTCAGACAACGCTAAAAATGCTCAGATTTTTCAGACAATGTTAAGAATGCTCAGACTTTTCAGACAATGCTAAGAATGCTAAGACGTTTCAGACAATGTTGAAAATACCCAGACTTTTCAGACAATGTTAAGAATGTTCAGATTTTTCAGACAATGCTAAAAATGCTCAGACTTTTCAGACAATGTTAAGATTTTTCAGACAACGCTAAAAATGCTCAGACTTTTCAGACAATGTTAAGAATGCTCAAACTTTTCAGACAATGTTAAGAATGTTCATACATTTCAGACAATGTTAAGAATGTCCAGACTTTTTAGACAATGTAAAGAATGTTCAGACTTTTCAGACAATGTAAAGAATGTTCAGACTTTTCAAACAATTTTAAGAATGTCTGGACTCTATTCTGACTTTTCAGACAATGTGAAGAATGTTTAGACTTTTTAGACAATGTTAAGAACGTTCAGGTATGTTAGGAATGTTCAGACTTTCCAGACAATGTTAAGAATGTTGAGACTTTTCAGACAATGATTAGAATGTTCAGACTTTCCAGACAATGTTAAGAATGTTGAGACTTTTCAGACAATGTTTAGAATGTTCAGTCATTTCAGACAATGTTTAAAATGTTCAGACTTTTCAGACAATGTTAAAAATGTCTGGACTCTATTCTGACTTTTCGAGACAATGTGAAGAATGTTTAGACTTTTCAGACAATGTTAAGAAAGTTCAGATAATGTTAGGAATGTTCAGACTTTCCAGACAATGTAAAGAATGTTCAGACTTTTCAGACAATGTAAATAATGTTGAGACTTTTCAGACAATGTTTAGAATGTTCAGTCTTTTCAGAAAATGTTTAAAATGTTCAGACTTTTCAAACAATGTTAAGAATGTCTGAACTCTATTCTGACTTTTCATACAATGTGAAGAATGTTTAGACTTTTCAGACAATGTTAAGAAAGTTCAGATAATGTTAGGAATGTTCAGACTTTCCAGACAATGTTAAGAATGTTGAGACTTTTCAGACAATGTTTAGAATGTTCAGACAATGTTTAGAATGTTCAGACTTATCAGACAATGTTAAGAATGTCTGGACTCTGTTCAGATTTTTCAGACAGTTTAAATAATATACAGATTTTGATCAGACTTTTAAAGACACAGTTCAGAAATTTCATGACTTTACAGTGAATGTTTCATCCATACTATTAAACCAACTATCTGTCTAATCAGTTCCTTGCACTGCTAACGTTGTGAGTTTAAATCAACTGATGGCAAGGTGTACTCAATACAACATTTTGTGATAAAAAATTGTTTCCTCCGGTTTCGTCCCCCAATAAAACTGGCCGCCACGATATAACTGAAATATTGTTGAAATGGGCGTTAAGCAGCATAACTCCTATCTCGTCCCCTCTTAACAAACAAAAACGTTCAGCCATGGGTGCTGTTAAACACTATCCTGCTCAGATATTCTTTATTAATGTTTATTTATCTAATTAAAATGATCTGTGCAAGATAACATAGCTTTTGGTTAAAATGGGAAGCCAGATTATATTACACAACCACAGCAAAGTAAACAACCCCCTTTCTTAATTATACATGGAAATGCACAATTCTATTTCGTACGATTTACATTTGTTTACTAAATTACCCGAATTGTGTGTTTGTTGTTTTACAGAATATAAATTGATAACTAAATATTGTAGATTAAGATTTTATATTACCTGCCATTTTGGATGTCAAGTCCTTGTTACTATAAATCAATATTTGTAGTGGGCTTTTTCCAAACAAAAATATCTTACGATTGAGATTTAATGTGAATTTGTAAAGAAGTAAACAAGTTGACAATATAGAACGTAAAGTCTATATAATAATATTAACTGTTAAGTAATGTAGTAAGCTTTTACGATGAAAGATGTCAACCGGGCGAATTTAAACTACAACAATATAAAACGGAAATAACATCAGTTTGTATTATATAGTTCATGACTTTTAATGAGGTGGATACAATGATTTATTAACCCAAGAATATTATATTTATCGAGGCCAGATGGCCGAGGTAAATATATTATTCTTGGGTTAATAAATCCTGGTATACATCGAATTGAATGTCATTAATTGTTTTATTATATGACACATTTTATATGTTGATTTTACCCTTAAAATAAGCTTTTATCACGACGTTTTCTTTGATTTCGTATGGTGCAAGACGTTGGAATGTTATATTCACCGCACGTTACGTCGCGTGAGGTGAATATTATACAATTATTGACTTTGATATAGGTTGCTACAGAGATTTATCAACCTGAAAAAAGTTATATTCACTGAGCCGAAGGCGAGGTGAATATTGCTTTTTGAGGGTTGATAAATCCCAGTAGCAACCTATTACGAAGTCAATGATCGTTTTATTATATGATTATACATGGGAAAAAACGCTTCCAGCATATTTTTAGCTTTTAAATATGTCCGGAATATTTTAACAGCTACATTTGTTGCTCTACGCGTGTTTTTGGAATCTTTTTCTTTCAAGATTCTTCTGAATTCAGCCTCGTCCACTGTGGCAAACCGTGCAGACGACAATTCATTGTCCATTTTATTATTTTTTGTTATGTACAGACGTCAACAAGCATTCTCTGATAGAGAATGACATCAAGGAACCCCGGATGAAAGACGTCCCCTGATTGGTCAATGTTGCCGAGAGACGTAAAATTTGATTGGAACGTGGAATTCTGGAATCTATATTTCTATTTTTAGCCCAAATTGGGGTGACATTACAGTCCACACTACCTATGAGCTAATTATAGCTCATTTGAGGTTGACATCGCACGTACGCATTACTTTTCAAGTTGATTTTAGCCAATTAGAAACTAGACAAAGTTCAATCATATAATAAAACGTTTTATCAAAGAACGTTTCTAGGGACGTCAGCCAATCATATAAAAGAAATATTTATAGTCATATAATAATAAATATTATCACAACTTTTCACCGTCAACAATATTTTTCTGGTTCGTGTTTTATATTCAGTTTATGTTTTTTGTTTGTTTGTTTGTTTGTTGCTTTTAATGGAATACGCTTAGAATGATCGAAACATATAAGTTTTTATTTTCACATTAACGTTTTAAGTAAACTTTGAATGGGCAATGCGTTCATACTGTTTCTTCTTTCTGTTTGCAGCTTCTCAATTCCTGATTTCCCGTTTCGATTTTGTCTAACGTTTATTTACTGAAAATTTACGACACTATATATGCTAGTTAAATGATATATCACAAAATACATTTTAAACATTTTTTAGATATCCCCTTTTTGCTCGAATTCTCCGAATTGAAATGATCAGGCAGTTACTAAATCTGCCATTCATTTCTATGACTGAATAAATTGATGTGACAAATATGAAATTCATCAATCCTCTTTTTGAACAATCTTTAAACTGATTTTTTTTTCTTTTTCTCATATGAAAGGGATTATTATATCGTGGCCACCCACACATTAGTGTAAATAAACCTTGCTCTCTTGATATCTACCTTTTTATTTCGTTTGTCGTAATTACAATTTGGTATTTTCCCCATTCATGACTTGTCAGTGAGTTTGTAACAAGATTTAAACAATGGATGTCAATTGTAGATCAGGAATTGCTTAACAGTCGCTGCACCTGAGATCGCTCCTTGTTTTTGTTACTTGTATTCGTGGGGTTGTCAAATTAGATGTTTTCACGTTTATTCTTCGGAGTTGTGACGTGCGCTACGATATCATAGTTTAAGAAGAGTTTGAAGCTATCAAATGGAAATCATAATCCGTATCGAAGAAGAACAAACAACACAATGACCAAAATAAAAAGTACAAAAGGACAAACAATAATCGACAAAACATACATATAAAACTAAAGATCGAGTAACACGAACCCTACTAGAAACCGGAGTTAAAGGAAGGTGCTCCACTAGTGACACCCGTCGTGTTAATCTATTTACAAACCCGGTGATAAGTCATGAACGAGGAAACGACCGGGAAGTTTTTGCGACAAGTGAAACATATCCGCTGTCAGTTGTGACACAGATGTTCCATAGCGGTAAATCAAGTCATGGTGGCGTCCGTAAAAGTGATCTTCGACTCGGTTTGACTGCCATTTGTTTTGTATTGAGTTCATGTTTTATTTATTTGACTTGTATTTGTTCACGTCTACTGGTGTCCATCATGGTGTCTATATCAGATGATGTTAGTATCGTTTAATAGTAACACGAAGGGTGTCACATCTGAAGTATGAACCACTTACCTTACGGAACACTTCAGATCATCCCAGGTTTAGAGGACTTTAGGTTTCTATGCAATTTTTTGTAGATCGTCATCATTATGTCGTTTACATACAAGAGGTTGCTATCAATCCAGTTTTTTTCAATTAAACTTTTATTATTAAATTTTATATATTTATTTCCCAAAATATTTTGGTTTCTTATTTCTCTATAATTAGTTGGTATTTGTGTTTGTCCACCTCCAAATTCTACCCAACAGTTTATTATTTCTTTATAGAACTCTGGGATATCATTAACTTTTCTATTGATTTACCATTGTCTATATTCATTTTAAAAATTAGTCAGTTTTTTTAATATTTAAGTTTGACAACAACTTGAAAATAAAATAGTTAAATCAATAAAACGACAAAATAACCATCTAAGATAAACAGAAATGTGTTTAATTAGATGTAATTAAACATTGTCTGCTGGCCAAGCTCATGAATTATTCATGACCCATTGACCCAGATTTATCAAAACAAAAACATGCATGATGTCGTAAGCAATCTATTTAACACATCTTCAGACTAAAATGTATAATTCATACATGTTTTAGGATAAATCAGTCATACTTACCTATAAGAACACAATTTATCAATCAAAACTCAAATTATTAGCCATTTATGCAACAATTTTAGTTTGTAAACAACATATGCTGTTTCAAACCGATTCCGCGCGTGCGCAGTTCATCATACAGAGGTAGATTTATCTTGATTGACTTGAATTAGAGTAGCCCAGACACAAATTGCTTGCTAACACATTTCCCCTAACATATTTCGTGAAGACCTCTTTTCGGTGTTTTTGGCTGTTTTAGATGAATTTTCACTCACATCTGTTCAAGTTTGGGAGAACAAAATCTGATTTAAAAAATCTGACAAAATCGTAGACACTGTCACTTTAACCCTACAAAAATATATTTATATGTATATATACATCTACTGTAATTATCATACACAAATGATAATGACTGCAGGATAAATACTATTTCTTGATTTTAACAAAGTTCTGTCTTTAAGTAAATTATGACAATATCAGCATTGAACGTGCAACTTAATTGTTCATTAGTTACGAATCAATCAATCTTTGTTCTCATAAACGATCGTAATACATTGGTATAGAGATACAAATACATCATATACAGAAAATAAATAAAAACAATAAATACAATAATAACAATAGTAATTACCCAGGAGGTAGTAAACTAGAATTAATGTTTCTGATCAACTGACAGAGTTTCCTTAATTTTGGTTGTGTTTTACTACTTATTATTTCATTAAATTTCAAAACATTAATTCTAGTTAAGGTGGTACCCAACACCTGACCCCAAAATTTTTCTGTCGTTTATTTTTTTTAGATTTTTTTTAGTGTGAAACATTATGATATTACCTAACAAATATTAAAAAAGCAAAAGATTTTAACCAAGGGATTCTATACACTTCCATTTTCAACCCCCCTTAAATCGAAGATATAGCCGTAGATGACAAGAATGCTAGTTAATGCTTGATTTTCCTTTTTTGGGAGGTAAAAGAAATAATTTTAAGATAAGCTTATTTTGAAAGTGTGATACCAGTTCCAGCTAATTAACACGAAAATTATGGATATACTTTTTAATTAGTAAATTTTTTAGATGAAAAATAGAATATTTTACCAAGAAATGCCGTAAAATACAACGACAATTTTTTTTTTTAAGTAGTCATAATTATAGAAACGATGTGTCGTTTATTTTTTCTAAAAAAAACTCATACAGTATAAAGAACAATTCTAGGTAACACTGTTTAAGTTTCAGAATTTTTCAACCAACCGTAACAGAGAACCGGCGAACTTTTTCACCCCTCCCTATCTTTATCTCCTTATAATGTGACTATCTTATATGAACATTAACTGATTCCATTATATTACATTTGATTTAATAATTCCCATACTTACATGTGACATACTGTCCAATTTAGGAAAAGCAGGACAGTCATTTAGGGCAAGAAATGCCCCCCCCCCCGAAAAAAAAACATACAAACTTTTTTTAAAGAAAACAATGATATCTAAAAATTGTGTCGTTCATTTCCTTCTAAAATCCTTATGTAATTTGAAGACCAATATTAGGTAACACTGTTTAAGTTTCAGAATTGTTCAACTGACCAAAAGGACAACTGACAAACTTTGTCATCCCCCCTATTTTCCAAAAAAACACCATTTTAAGTCCATATGAGTGCATTATACCTGAATAACTATATTTTTATCTCCTAATAATGTGACCATCTTATATGAATAGTAACTTACTCCATTATATTACATTTAATGAGTGAAGTTGAAAGTAATAATAGAATGTACTGGAATAACAAGTGACTACCACGGTACCAAAGTAATCTCCCTTTGATTTTTAAAAATACGTTGAACAGATTTTCGTTGTATTTTTCGGGGAGCTCATCTGATATTTTTTTTGCTTTCTTCCTACATACAAGTTTGTGTTTAGTTAAACAAAAGCTATAACTACCACAGTACCATAGAACTCTAAGCTACATGTTAGTAATTCCACAACGCGTCTACCCTCGTTCCATCCATTATTGACATGCATGTCATTTTCGTCTATTGTTATTTCTGAATCAATATTAAGCAGATTATGTGTACATGGTTCTGTGTAGAGCTTGTGGTCATGCAATTTTGGGTCTAGAAAAAAATGTGGTTTTCCGTTCAATATGTATTTTTTTGAAAAATGAAGATCGTTGGTTTTTTTGTCTTGTTTGCTATACAGTAACCGCTCAACTTTTACTGCTTGGGAAACCAGTCCGTTATGTCTTCTCTGTTTGAAGGAGCCAGAAGATCTCAGTCACTTTTTACTAAAATGTAAAGCCTTGGAAGATACCAGATATGAATTTATACAGATTATACGTAATGTGCTGGAGAAAAGTATGCACAGCCAAGTGGTTTATGAACTGACACATGTTGAAGATAAATTATTACAGTTTATAGTGGACTGTACCAAATGTCATTTCCTACATAACTGTCTATATATTTAATAATAGACAATCCACAAACGACGGCAGACATTCTAAATAGGGACCTAGATAAAATTCATACTTGGTCAACAAACTGGTTGGTTTCATTCAATCCACAGAAAACTGAAACAATGACTATTTCACGAAAAATTAACAAACCGCATCATCCTGACATTTTTATGAATGACACTCCTATAGCTGAGGTTACTAATCGCAAACATCTCGGACTGAACATTTCGAAGGACGGTACTCACCATACTCATATTGACTTAATAACAGAGAAAGCGTACAGACGATTAAATATTTTACGGAGATTTAAATTTATTCTTGACAGAAAAACGTTAGAGACCATATATCTGACTTACATAATACCATTACTAGAATATGCTGACGTTATTTGGGACAATAATATAGCTTACCTAGTTGATAAGATCGAGAAAGTACAAATAGAGGCTGCTAGAATCGTAACTGGGGGCACTCGGTTAGTCTCATTAAATAATCTATATTTAGAAACAGGGTGGGATAAACTAAAGAACCGTCGGGAAATGCATAGACTGGTTTATTTTTACAAAATGAAGAACAACATTTCGCCACAGTACTTATCAGACTTAATTCCAGATTCTCTTAATAGTATTCATAGTCATAACACAAGAAATTCTTCTATTATTCCCCCTATATGGACACGAACTAGTTTATACACGAATTATTTCTTACCGGCTACCATACGCTCTTGGAATCTTTTACCAGAACGCATCAAGTCTAGTACTTCGGTTAATTCTTTCAAATCTAATCTAAAACCCAATCATCCACAAAAACCGCCCTATTATTATATTGGAAAACGACTTGGTCAAATTCTACACTCTAGACTTCGGATGCATTGCAGCTCTTTAAACCAGCATCTTTACTCAAAAAATATTGTTGACTCCCCGTTTTGTCAATGTGGTGCTATTGAAACAACTGAACATTATTTGTTATACTGCCCTCTCTACAACGTACACAGACAGCTTTTTATTGAGCCCTTATTTGACGATCCTCTGATTTCATATGATCACTATCTTTTTGGATCACCCGAGTTCAGTTACGAACAAAACGTTGAAATTTTCTTGGCAGTGCAATCCTTTATTATTAACTCGAAATGATTTAACAGAAATTAAAGTTGTCAATTGAACCCACGACTTGTCTTTTGACATATGACACAAACAGTGGATGTGCTCACTTTATTATTTTTTCTTTATATCATATTTCTTTTCATTATTTAATTTCACATATAACTGTATATTATTATATCAATTTTAATTTGTTTTAATTATTATATTAATTCATTATAATTTCTACCATTTGAGCATATATTCTGCTTTGTAAATTTAATTTCTTCAGGAAACGGATTAATATAAGTTTTGTAACTTGTTTTCGAATCCTATTAATGATTCATCTGAATAATTTGTACATATTCATGCTTGTATTGTATTATTGAATTACTTAATAAAATATGTTTACATTACATAACTGTCGTGTGGAATTGGAGAAAATTACTAGTAGTATGTGCTATGCTTTACATCTGAGGCGTACTTCAACGTAAAATTTCCCCAGTCTTCGTCCAACTTTGGAATGTCAAATTCTTCAAAAGCCACCGGAAGGTTTCGAGCTTTCAAGTATGATCTGAATACTTTGACTGTCCCGTTCATAGTTCTAATGGTATTTTTGGCATCCTTCTCAGTTAGAATTCGCCTTAGTTCGTCGTGATTTACAGTGGCGAAACGACGGTCGTTCGTCTGCTCTGACATTTTTTTCTGTTGTGTGGTTATGTAAGCGGAGTTTTGATTGGTCGGCGACCATACGTACCGTCGATTTGATTGGCCGATATGTATTAACTATTTCTGGAATCACGCGATCTATTTTTAAGCACTGTCAGGTTTCTGGAATCTATTTTTAGGATACTTCAGGTTGACATGATTTTCCAGTGGACTAAATTCGGGAGCTTGGGATATTTTAAGCCTATTTCAGGTTGTTCTCATGCTTAATCATTACTTTTAAAGGCAATTTAAGCCAATCAAATGAAAGCAATTTAATAGTCCTATAATAAAGCAAATTATTCCCTCAACGACGTACAGGGGAAGGATCCTACACGTTAGTATTGCCTTAACTCTGTTTTCTAGCAATTGTTAGTAGTGTTTAAGATCAATAGAGTATGAACCCCTATCAGTCCAGATTTCACTTTGAGCGAGCATATAACTGTTCACGTTTACATTGTTAGAAAGGAATTAGAATTACTTGATTATGATGTTTGCGTGTTTTCTCGTCACTTTCAAAGGTAGAAACAATAAATGAAGTTGAAAAAAGTGTTTTCGTTCTTTAGGAAATCTTCACGTTTGAAAATCTCATAAAATGGTTTCAAAATAGCTTGACACATTTTATAATTGATAATCAGATAATAGAATGTTTTTTTTTTCATT
This sequence comes from Gigantidas platifrons, assembly GCA_002080005.1. Classification (NCBI taxonomy): domain Eukaryota; kingdom Metazoa; phylum Mollusca; class Bivalvia; order Mytilida; family Modiolidae; genus Gigantidas; species Gigantidas platifrons. The sequence goes on from MJUT01053183.1 coordinate 1,271,670, forward strand.
TCCAATTTATTGGTAATCTGAATAATTTACACTTTAGTTAGACGGATAAGCTATCTACTATTAGTATGAAGAAGAAATGTTGACTTTGAAGAAGAAATAGAATTAACAAGAACTTGTCAACTATGGTAATTTAAAACAACATCCACAAGGACTTTTTTCCTTTTTGTTTTTGTTTGTTTGTTTTTTTTATTTGCTTGTTTTTGTTGTTGTTGTTTTGTGGTTTTTGTCTCCCTTTTTTGTATTTTGAACAGTAAAAGCGAACGGCACACTTGGTTCGTGTTATTAGATCTTTAGTTTTGTGTGTAATGTTTTGTAGATCTGTGTTTGTCCTTTGTCCTTTATCTTTTGGCCATTGTGTTATCTGTCCTTCGAATTACGGATTCTGATTACCCCTTTGGTATCTTCAACCTCTTCTTGCTCATTCACAATGTTAAAATGTACATAATAGACTTTGTATCACGAACAATTTTAGCGTCGACTGTGTTTATTAATTTTGTACGTTATGGTCGACTTGCATTGATCTAAGTGCATATAACGGGCATAAAATGTAACAATTACATGTATATAACAAAACATGGCAGGCGATTACATGAACCTCCTCGTTATAACCGTGCAGCTACTCATAAAGAGTAGACTAGTCTGTATAGATACATGTGTATGTTTACTGAAACACGAAACATTGTAATCTATACGAAGCCTTTGGGTGTGGTTGAACTAATATCATATTGTGTAATATAAATATTTCAAAGGGGTTGTTAGTAGTTAATGACTAAAACCAAATTGATCGCTCCTTAGTAATTATTACAAATATATTGTTAATGACTAAAACCAAATTGATCGCTCCTTAGTAATTATTACAAATACATTGTTAATGACTAAAACCAAATTGATCGCTCCTTAGTAATTATTACAAATACATTGTCAGTGTAAATTTGTTGTTCTGTGTCATTAATTAGTCATTCTAAAATGTTATAAATACTTGCATGATCACATCATCTTAACAAGAGGGATATTAATAGAACTGTAAAACTAATGTAATAAAAACGTGGAAACAAAACTTAGTGTATGTGCCGCGTTTCTGGAATAAGCTTAATCACGTACGCTCAAAATCGACAGATAGGAAAGCCAAATATGTTAAAGATTTGGGAGCAATAAAACCTAAGGGTCTAAACAGAATAGCAAACATCGGCTAAGATTAACTATTCTTGAAGGAGAGAACCTTAGTTTTGATAATAATTACGTTATTTAAGAACTATAATTGTCAGTAATAAATATATCTAATAAACCATGTCGGTGCCGAAACACCGACTACTGGGCGAGTGATACCATCGGAACTAATAGTCCACTAGCTGAGGTAACCCTTCAAAGCTTGTTATTGAAGCCAGTAAAGTAAGCGTTCATGATGCAGCATTGTCTCTAGTAGTACAATTGCTCGATTCAATTTTGGAACTGTTCTGACTGTGTGGTATACTTATGTTAAAGTGTGTTGAGTGTGTGGTATGCTTATGTTAAAGTGTGTTGAGTGTGTGGTATGCTTATGTTAAAGTGTGTTGACTGTGTGGTATACTTATGTTAAAGTGTGTTGACTGTGTGGTATACTTATGTTAAACTGTTCTGACTGTGTGGTATACTTATGTTAAAGTGTGTATGTGTTTTTAGTTAATTCCCAATGCTTGTTCAGCGCATAGGTATCGTGGCCACTCATCGCAAGGAAGAACCCAAATGTTTATGTACTAATATAACGAGGAGTGTACAAATTGTAACAACGAAATTGAACCCAGTTAACTTCAAAGTCTTGTATCTCTACTTAATACAAACGTCCCAAAATGTTAGCGGTCGCCGTGGTCGTAATAATATGGCAGTTGGTTATATAACTACTTATGCAATCAATGCCTATCAAAAACTAACGTTGTGAGTATGAATACCGCATATAGCGAGGCGTACTTGATACAACATTATAATATTTTGTTTGTCAGTGACTTCTGGCACGTCGGTGGTTTTCTTCGGGAACTCCAGTTTCCTCCACCAGTAAAGCTGACCGTCACGATATGACTGAAATATTGTTGAAAGTGGCGTTAAGCTCCATAGCCCTAACCTAAAATGTACATAATTATTGGTGCACTATCATATACGGTTACCAGTATTTCCTCTTTCGCAGATTGTTTATATACCTTATTAACTTTAAATCTGTGTTAAATTGATGCTTAATACCTTAATGTCTATAAATCAATTATATCAAGTGTTGAATAATGGTAATAACAAAATTACCGAACACCGAGCAATATTCTAAAGGGAAAGTCAAAACTCATAAATCAACAAACAGACAAAATCAGTCAACAACCGGAAAACTGGGAAAACCGCAATGGCCCTGACTTGGTACAGGCATTCCTAAAAAAAATGGTGGATTGAATCAGATTTTACGAAGCCAAACCTCTCGTTTTCATTACGGTTCAAAGGTTCCGGTTGTCACTATAACAGCATTTATAACAATACTGGAACAAAATAGGTAAAATAGTAGCCAACGCAGTACTAAATTCAGTTCGGAGGGTATCTAATATATCTCGCGAACCATCTCCATCAATAACTATGAGTCTTTTGAAGTATTTTAATTACGACAGTAAATGTCAAAAACATTTTTAAACGATCGAACAGAGTGAGATATCGTTTAATGCTAGCGCTCGTGCATGAGAAATACAAACCGGAAGACACTGCTTTACACAACATGTGTCGCAACCTTCCGCCCGGACAAAAATATAGTCCATATATAGAGTCAATTGTAAGAGGACGAGTAACTTAAATATCAGAAAGTGCATGCCTGCAACATTCATATATTATAAATCCCCCTTAAAATCGGGTACTTATATGCACGTTTGCTCATCTATCAGTATTTCTTTGTTGCAACGTGGATTTTGCGGATGGATATTTCAATATCTAGAAATTGATATTTTTACTATGTAAGAGACTTTGATTTTCGCATTGCGTCTGAAAATTGACATTTGAACAACAAAATATGCGTGTGGATATTTCAGCAAGTGTACAAAAATTGTACCTTTCTACTTTTGTCCTGTTCCGAAATGTGTGTTTTCTGTTTTTAATTTTAGAATTTATCCTACGCTGCTGTACAATTCAACTGGTTTGTCAGTGTCGTTAGTTCTCGACCATCGTAGCTTTGTTCAGGACTGGGAACCAGTGCTTTAGACAACACGTGTTCTAATGTTTGACGTACTATCTAATGAAAAGTCTAGAAAATCCCGAAGAGGTTTTGACCTGTTAACCTTGACTCACTGCTGACGTAAACAATACATGCTTTTAAAGTATGTTCCACCTAAAAATAAACATGAAATGAAAGTAACAACCGGCAAACAAACTTGGACACAAATAATGGAAAAAAACCTGTATAATACTCCAGTAGGTGTCCTTAAATGGATGAGGGAATTCCGGGAATTGAATGTTGATGTTGGCTTCGAAACAAAAAAGATGAAAATGGAAAGGACACGGATGTTGTCTTCGGAAGGGTATATATATATATATCATTGGATAAAAGTTCATCGTCAAATCTATTAATAAGTGTTGTAAATTTTTTCAGGAGTCACATTCCCCTTCCGCGAAAAAGACCCCATATAGAAAAATATTTCCCTTTTCCAAGGTATAAAATTAAACCCACAAATGGTTCTGAATGCACTATATTTAACTTTGACTGTCACATTGATTTGCTTGCCCCTTCAAAACAGATGTAGTGTCTGGTAAACAGTTGATGGGAAATAAAATAATAATGTAATAGAATGTAAAACTGGGTTGTTGCATGTTATAGTAGTAGCTTCTACACCAACTGTTCTTTCCATTTTTGGCACTATTCAATAATCATATTAGTAGTTACCCTCCCGCCCAATGGTTCTTAAATATCAGATAACACTGAATTATGCTTGTAACTTTTAAAACTACAAGCAATCGTTTGCTTGTGGTTAAAGAAGTTAATCCCATTAGATTCTTTGGTAAAGGAACATCTACATTATGTTTTATTTTGTGGGAATGAGTTTTGTAAAGGAGTTGTAAACGATAATTCAGACGAGGTACAAATGTAGGTTTCCTGTTAATACCAGACTTGCCAAGGTCTTTTACTCTTGGCCATGCTGACAAAATTTTCACTATTATATATATACAAATGTATATACAAGAAAATGTAACATATTCCGGAACATTGGATAAAAAGCTGTTTTATGTGAATAACATATTGATGTCTCTGGAGTTTGCTCTCAATTTACTATTTCAAAGTTTGACATCTTTTTCTAGAAGTATGCTGATATTTTGGGATTGTGCATCTACATGCAACTGAGCAGTTCGATCATTTAACATCACCTGTGGTGCTTTCATTACGTTACACATTCACAAAAAATATTTTTGACAATGTAGTTGACTCCCCGCTTAAACCACGTATACTAAATCCTTAGTTTTATACATTTTCACTATATGAAAATGCATCTTTCACCATTGTATCTGCAGAGGTAGAGAAAGGAGATTAAGCTGAAACGCTTAATAGATCGAGACGAGATAATAACATCGCGATATCAACAGGAGAATTTATTATAATTATTCTAATTGTTCCATGGGTTTGGGTGCATTAATTTCGATTTTACCTTTTATCAGTTGAGAATAATAGTTATTTCATTCCATTTTTTTTATTTTTAGATTTTATTCCTATCGCTGATCCATATTACACTTCGCTGCCTAGTGTCAAGTTTTAGATTTTTATATAGGAATAAGTTATCTAAGATTTTAGTATTAGCTAGTTTTAACCTTTCATTCGATATATACGCGTAGTTAGGTTACATATTTTAAGTTCAGTTACATTTTTGTAAGGGTATCTCCCTGCATACGCCTAGTTAACGGTTTTACTTTTTAAAATGATATAAACTTTTTATTAAGGTTAACTGGTTTAGAGTTTTATCATCTTACTGTAAAGTTAAATACCCCCTTTTAAGGGTGCAGTCAGTGGTACAAATTTGTTAAAGGACCAATTCCGATGGATTCGTTAACTTAAATGACTAGTAAAATTAGCCAAAGTATAGAGGTGTGGTTATGAACAGGATATAAACAGTGATTATATGGAACATTATGTTGTGAGAACATTTGAACATTAACTTTGTATTCATAATTGATCCTATATATATATAGCAGCTGGCTACGCGCTGCATGGTGGATGGAAGTTTTAATCATAACTAACTAGGTTTAGTGTATATACCAATTGCTTCTCCATATGTGTGTATATATCCGTAATATATGAGCGGTGGTGGGTCGCGATATTGATTTTATCCATATCTTTTACGTGTGCTTGCTTATTGCCTGCTGACATATAAATATATATTCAATATATGATCTACAAAACTGCATATAACCGGACCTTATACCCGCTCATGCAAAACAGTTGCTCCCGAAGACACTTATAAAAGTGGTGCTCCAGACAGTGGAGGTCATTACAAAAGAAAAGAAAAGAAAAGAAAGAAGATTGGATCGATAATATGTCAGAAAACATTATTTTATCGTGAACATATGTCACCACCGTTGCTCGTATATTTCATAATATGCCAGTAATTATGATAGATAAACAGATTATCTATTATTTTTTTTATTTATTATATAAATAGCTGTGAATTACAGAATGCTTTGAGTTAAAGAAAAACGATAATTTCACAGTGAAATTATCGTTTTTAATTTCACTCTCGCTATATTTCACGCCGTTTCGTTGTCGGAACTATTTTTCGGACAACTAAATGGCGCGAAATAAACGAAATGGCGCGAAATATAAACGATATGGCGCGAAATATAGCGAGAGTGAAATTGAAAACGATAATTTCACAGTTAAATTATCGTTTTTAATTAACTCAGAAAATTCTGTAATTCTACTCTCGATCTTGGTTTTATGTGTAGTGTTTTCTTGATCCGTGTTTGTCCATTTTCATTTGTGGTTTCTGATTTCCCCTTTGTGTCTTCGAAGTTTACATCTAATACCGACCGCAAGAAATAGAGAAATCCGTTGTAACACTACAATGTGATTGCAATACATTCCACTCAAAAAGAAAAACAAATATATGTACAATATACTTTCCAAAACATATGACAGAATTAATGCCCCATTAGACTCTATAGCAATAAAAATAATTATTTGTGAAAGCCCATCAATAATTTTGGATGACCTATAAAAAAAATGCTAAAATGTTTAAAAATTAGCACTTTTGCTAAAGTGCATCTCGGAAACCGTAAGATGATTTAAAACCGGAGATTCCTATTAGCCACTGTTCCAAATAAAATCGCTAATTTGCGAATGTCCATCAATAATCTATGAAGATTTCATAACAACTAAATGGGTTGTCGTGGATCGTACGGTAGATGGATTTACAATATGCAATCAGTGTCTATCACCACCAACGTTGTGAGTTCGAATCTGATGGGGTGTACTCATTATGTAATAACGTCTGTCAGTGATTTGCGGGGAGGTCGATTGTTTTCTCCGGGAGCTCCTGTTTTCCCCACCAATAACACTGACCACCAGGGTATAACTGATCCATTGTTGAAAGTTTTGTAAAGCACATTAGCTCCTAACACCCTATAACAAGCAAACATAAATATTATTTATTAATGACCTTACTTATTTGTCATCTCTGAAAATTTCTAATTAAACTGATACGTGCAAGATAACATAACTAGGGGCTCAAATGTGAAGCCAGATTATATATCAACATAACCACATCAAAAGCCCATCCCCCGATATAACTGAAATATTGCTGAAAGTGGCGTTAAGTACCATAACCCTAGCTTATTCTTAAACATCTAACATATAAAATATTCAAATTTTGAAATGTTTCTTTATGGCCTCGTTTTGCATGGTTTATAATGAATTCATGTCGAAAACTTCATTAAAATCAGACAAACAATACAGGTTCCACTTACAAATACAGAAAACACACATTATATTGCACACTGATGCCTCTTGTTTGTAAATGGGCAGGGCTATAAAATACCTATCACCCTCAACCTTTATCCGTTGACAATGATATTTGTTTTAAACTTTCGGACAGGTCGTTGATACAGACCGGCGACACCGATGAAAACAAGGACAGGGACAGACCGATAACATAACACGACCGTAACATATTTAGAGTCCTATTAATAAATAATATTGCATTGTTATTTTGTTTTCATAAAAAAAAACAGAGTTTCGCTTTGAAATACGAAATATTTATATAATAAAATAATATTGATCTGTAAGTAAACACGACACGACTTAATTGTTCTACAAAAAAAATGTTCACAGAATAATAAATCTTGACACATTAATTTTAATCAGATGTTAGCTATCAATTTATATGATTATAAAGAACCAGTTCAGTCATTTTTTGTGTTCGTTTTTATCTCCATGTAGAGTCAGTCTCTGTAAAGCACAGTTCAAGTTATGGTCATGTTCTACAGCCTGACGAAACGCACGCTTAGCTAATGCACGTTTTCCTATAAGTTCATAAGCTACTCCTAAACAATTGTACGAATTAGATCTTTCCATGCTATTAGTTATAAAATAATCCACTGATATTGTTAGTTCTAGATTTCTAAGTGAATTATAACACTGGTTTTCGTTGTTTAGCCGAAAATAACAAAGAAATAGTAAAAAATGTGAGTATGCTACAGGTGGTAGAAAATGGTAACAATGAATAACTTCTAATTCTAATTCTTCAGGAATTAATGTAGATCGTAGTGTGAAGAAAACATTTCTAACATGTAATAGTTTTATTATGTTTGTTATACCTAAGCTTTGTACAGTTCTTGTTTTAATTACTTCGTATTGCCAATCCGATAAGTTTTCTTGATTGTATTCCTTTTCTGGTGTACATTTTGATAATGCATAAGATATAATATAAATAGCCGTATTATATTGTTTCATCTGGTAGTAACACGAGGCCAACATTAACCAACCCGACACAGCGTCATCATGTATGTTCTGTGTAAGGTAACAGAGACGTCTTCGGTATTGTTTGTATTTGTCTTTGTTTCTATTCATACTAACGACAGGTTTATATTGTGCTACCTTACTACATATTGCACTCATGAAATAACGATAATAAGATTTTAATCTCGGAGACTGACGAATAAATTTAACTGCATTATGGTATGATTTTTTGTCAAATGGTGCTGAGAAATGAACAGCTTTTGAACATAATATATGTTTGATATATCGTGCTTGTACTTCGTCATTATTATAAATATGGTGCCGTAGTATTGTAAACGTAGATAATTGTTCTGACAGGAGGACACTACGCCAACCGTAACTCCACAATGCATTTAAATGTCCAATCAAGAGTTGTCGTTCTTGTTCTGCTATTTTATTCTCAAACATATTAATTTTCGGAATAAAGTAATGAAGACAGATTCCATATTCAAGGCAATACATCAGTCTTCTGAAGCATCTCATGAAACAGGAAATGAGGTTTTCGGGTCGCCATACTGATAATGGTATTTCTTCTGATACCCAGAATATTATGTTTTTGATATAAAATGAACATATTAAATCTTTACATCGGTTGTCCCTGTTAACTACGTCTTTGATCAAGATTTTCATCAACACATAACAGAGTAATTGTGTATGAGTGAAAGAGTATATCAATAGTTTTTCACCGACAGAGAATGATATACGCCATTCGATGTGTTCGTTCTTAGATCCTTTAGACCCAATAGGAACAAACAGAGCTCCGTGATCTATTATCCGTGACTTTACATTACTATTAGGCCATGAACAATTAGATCTTGTTACCCATTGGTTAGCAATTGATATCCATTGTCTTGAGCGCAAGGTCAATGCTAAATCTGTGTAACCATCTGTGTTTGACAAACACGGTCCATGAACTACATCAGCCCCTTTACATTTTCCGATGAACATTGATTTACATAACTGACTAGACAAAAACAAATAATTTCCAACTTTTGAGCACATTTTCCAGATAACATCATCTCTGCAGCAAATGAGCCGCAAACGTGAAAAACCGAGTTTGGTGTCTTCCATCTCCACAGCAAGACATGTTTCAGCCGAATTAACACGTGACGTATTAACATTCTCATAGACATTTACATTTTTAAATACATACATAATATCTATGTCACTTCCCTTCATATCCAGACCTTCACCACGGCTTCCACTTGATATCTGGTTAAATATTTCATCATGGTACAGATTATCTTTAATTGTAATAAGTATTCTCCTTGTCTTCACTGTTTCCTCGCTACCAACAACGTGATGGCACACATAACGATACAACGATAAAGATGTGTCACGTGAGTGGATATCTTCTACAATATAAAGCAATTATAAGTGAGTTGTCAATTACCTAAGTCAAATAAAATATGTTGCTGTAGTGATTAGTAAAGATAATAATATGTTACTATCAGTCAAGCTGTAATAAAATTGTGAGAAAGCATCCCTTATATACACTACCTTTCAAGATGTGCAAACTTGTGTTGGTTATTGGTTAAAACAGTTGTCTGTTATTCAGGAGCTTAATTTATTGTCTATATTGTCAGCTGGCTAACTAGTATATTATGGCGAATACCTTTTAATTGTAAAAGCAATCAGATATTTGCATACCATTTTTAACGATAATGAAACCCTATTTTCATAATTTTCGTGTTGTAGTAAACAAAAAAATGGAGATACTAGTATCTAGTTTCTACGTTTCTAGAATATAATTATGAGGGCTTGTGACGATATTTGACGAGTGATGAAACTAAATCATAGCTCAGAGAGCCAAATCGCAAAGTGATTAATGAACACTCTCTTTTATAAATAAATAAGTCCCTAACACTAAACACTACCCATTAATTATTGAACCTTTCCTTTAATGTAGGAACTCTCCCTCTTTTATGTAAACATAAAATCACATTTATTGCTGTATCATTGAATATATATTTATGTTATACTGGTAATTAGTGTTAATTAATCACTCGAAATTGTACATTTAGGAATAAATATTACCTACGGTACTTGATGTCCAGTCCACCTTACTATAAATAAATATTTGTAATGGAAATTTCCTACTTTCGGTTTAGATATCAGCAATGCATTTACATATCGCATTGATCGTATTAATGAACTCCCTCTGTTATAGTCAAAGGCACCACCATCTCAATTAATGATAAGCACCTGGTCCCTTCCTCAAAGAAGTCCCTGCAATACAGGATCCATGTTTCCTTTAACTAATGAACCCAGTCTCCTTGAATTAAGGAACCCCTTCTACTTTAGTGATGGAACCCCGCTTCTTTAATTATTGAACCTCGTCTTATTTAATTTGGGAATACCATCTTGTTCGATTAAAGAATCCATCCCCTTTTATTTAGCACGTACAATCACGTCTATGGCTCTATCAAATCAACTACGTTACTCTCAAATTGAAAGTTCATCAAAAGCTTTAACTTACAGGTTATTTATTGAGAAGTGTGTGCTTGACCCATATCTTGAACTTTAAAACTTATTTTTAATTATTTATTTTAAAATTAAAAACTTACATTATTTTATATAAATTTAGAACCACAAATCATAGGCTACCTATTGAACTTGGGAGGTGGCAACATATCGACAGAAACAAAACGAAATTTCTCCTTTGGGACACAAATAGCATTGGAGATGAACTATACTTTATTTTACAATGCTGTTGCTGATGCTTTGCGCAAAACCGTAAGCATCTCATCCCAAGCTACATTAGGTGTAAGACTATTCAGTATACGACAAGTACATGAGGACTCTTTAATTTTAATATGTCATATGAACTATTTGTATCTATTATTTCTCATGGACAGTAATTAGATAAAGTACATTAATAATTAAACGACATGTTTTAATCATTGTTAATCTTCAGGTGTGTCCGAATTATTCATCCATCCATAAATTATTAGTATGCCCGAAATGACCTATAATGTAATTATATGGAAACAAAAAGTAATGGCCAATATGTTATGGTCCGTTATGGTCAGCTTTAGGCTTTTTAGATTTTAGTACCTATGCAAATTAGAAGTAAGCAAATAACAGATGTAAATTCCTGACACACTTGAAGATGTATAAAAGGAGCTGCCATTCTTGGGTATTTCAGATTGTAACTTACTTGAAGGATATTCTGTGTAAATAAAAAGTATATTAACCTGTGGTAGCTGTTGTTTGGATCGTCCAGGAAGTGTTACATAGGACAAGGACAAATAGTCTTAAATTTAAGCACATTATGAATTTTAACGTTGTGTATGATGAAAAAAAGCTTTTAATAATGTGTTTCGGACTAATATATCTGTCCGTTTCTCTTTGTGTGTATATATTTGTAGAAAGCTTTGCAATTATCAGCACTTATGCATTCCAATGGTTTATTGCTTCAGAAAACCAGCGACCTGTCGCAGATAACTGACAATGATTTATTGAAGAAAAAAAAATATATGTATAAGATAGTATAACGGGTTTCTTTTTCCGCATGAGTACTCAGGCGGAGGTCGAGGTGTCGCTTCTTTTGTTTCAATACTAATGTATCTAACTTGTACAATAATAGTGTTGTTGACAAAATAAATGGTATGACATATGTTTTTACACTTTTAATGTTTAGAAAGCCAAATAAGACAACAATTAACAAAAATAAAACGACAAATTTGTATCGGTCAACGTCCTTTCGATTCTCGTTTATATTTAGATATTTCAAGGTCTTTCAAGTGAAAATAATCGTTTATATTTAGATATTACAATGTCTTTCAAGTGTCCTAAATGTTCACATGTGGTCTGTCTGATTTGTTATTACTTGCGGTCGGTTGGTTAGTTGTTTTTGCATTGCGAGAATAAATTTTAAAAGTTCACATACTCGTCAGTTCTGAACATAAATTATTCTAGATCTGAAATATTTCTATCGTGTCTTGTATATTACTTTTTTAAGCAAATTGTTGATATTTTTTTAACAAAGCTTACTATCAAGAGTCATATTTACTAATTATAGAGTATAGCAGTGTGGTCATCGTAGCTGAGTGGTTAGATGGAAGTTTTGAAAGTCAAAGTAGACTTGAAAAGCCCAACCGTGGTTCGATACCCGAAAGTCCCAAAATATGTTTAACACGTTTTTAAGCCTAAGACAGTAAAAGGTTAGAGTTCATATATTCAAGAACAAAAGAATAAACTAGATTCTTAAAAAATTTGGACAATAGTCAGAGAAATGTATCATGACCAGGTAAATGATATTATTTACCTTCTCTCAAAAATGGGTCAAATTATTAAAGTACAGCGGCCTGTATCATCGGCCCCCATTAGGGCCATGTATCGTCGGCCTCTATTACCGGCCTGTATGTGATATTAAAATCCACCTGTTATGTAAATCTATTGTCAAAACTCTCCATTATTTTCAAGGAATGGAGAGTTATTGTTCTCTTTGTAATTTAGATACTATACACATACTTTTTAAGTTAGAGAATGTCTTCGTATCTCTCCATTCCTTCGGGGCCTCGGCTCCATTATTTTTTAAGGAATGGTGAGTTACTCGGACATTCTCCTATACTTAGAGGCCGCATTTACAATTGCGTTGCTGTGAGTATTATTGTACAAATATATACCATTGAAATATGTATGTCATACATGTATGTGGTGTATTTGTTGTGGAACATAATTTTAATCTATCACTCGACATTGTTAATTTAGTAATAAACATTACCTGCCATCCTTGATGTCCCGTTTACGTTACTGTAAATACATATTTGTAATGGGAATTTCCACAGGAAGCAAAACTACTTTCGGTTTAGTTTCAATCAATGCATGTACATATTGTGCTTGTTTACACTCGTCCGACAGGTTAACTATCATGTTAATTCTATGGTGTCTGAAATATTTATAATAAATGAAAATCAAATGAAACCATAAAACATGAAAAAATCTACAAGTCAACAACAGATCTAGGACTGATCACCTTACCTCAAGATAACCCACCTCTCATTTGATTGGTGAATCCCTATCTTATAATCAAGAAAATTCCACCCCCTTTGATTAATATATTGTATCTCCAATACTCAAGGAATACCACGTTTTCTTTGATAAATGGAACCCCTTTCCTTTGATCAAGAAAAGCATGTCTCCTTTAATCAATGGACAATTATCTCCTTTCAAGAAGGAAAACAACAAGGTTAGTACACTGATATTAAGGAATATTGTCCCGAGCAATATATGATATTGCACTTTTATTATATAGTACCAACTATTTCAGTCTGTGACAATTGCATTTAACCATATTACTTTACAAAATGTAGTCAATCTAGTGTGTACCAAACTTAAAGGTGAACAAATGGAATGCGATATGCTTAACTCATTCGAAAAAGCTCTACCTTTTAGGTATATTTATAAAGGAAGACTAGTAAAAATTGATGACAATATTGCATTTTAATTTAAAAAAGAAATCTATATGAAATATATGATACTATATTATAACTGGTTATTTCAAAGTAAATAACCCTCCTTCATCATTACAAAGCCGGCGCGAACCCACGCCGTATTGGTGATAGGCTTGTATGAGTTGTTAGGTTATCAAACTACCTACCTCATTGAGCCACCCGAGCCCTATAAATAAATTGAAAATAAAAATTGTTGTTAAATCATGCGATATAAAATGAGAACTGTTCGTTTTTAAAAATAATTGCACTTGTATTATTTTAAGGCTTCGGATTTATTTTTACTTATGGTATTGAATAGGTTGAGTTATAAGTGCTTAATGCTAGTCTGAATTGGAGCCTATACAAGTTAGGGATAATCGAGTGAAATATTGTAATGATCATATACATTCAAACATGTATTATAAGGTCACCTTTGGGACAGAGAAAATGTTGTCTAATAAGACAGGTGACCTTTTAAAAGAGGTTAAATTCATATGAAATGTTCTATGAAAAGACAAAAAAAATGTGACCTTTAAATACAGGTGACTGCTTAGTGCTTAATAAGATTTCAAATAAGATTTCGTACAACGTCGGAATAATAAACATGCCTTTGACATCCATAATTGTGTACGATTATGTGAGATTTTATTAAATATATTAATATGTTGAATTCAAAATGATTAAATTTTGCCTATAACGATGTTCGGTTAGTCTTTACCTCCAGTTGTTTGTAGGAGGGCTCGTATGTTATTTGCGTTATTTGTTCTTGCTTGCGTGTAGTAGTGTCAGACACATGTTGTGTTGTGTCCATTTTTGATAACCCCCTTCTGTATTTTCTAACGTTTAAATAATAATAATAATAATAATACTAATTCTTTATCAAAGAAAGTTCAATACATGAACATTTAACAAAGAAAGTATAGAAATTGCATAAAACATAATAGTCATACATTTAATATACATAATATAATATTGAATTGCAGAGATTATGTGTTCCAAGGGAGACAATAATGAGAATACAACATAATAGCAAAGTTCGGTCGATACGTCACAAAATGCTAATGTTTATTCATAACTATGTCACGTGACTTCACCTCAGACAAACAAATCGATAAAATAAATGGCGTATACTCAAGAATTCCAAAAAAAATACATTAATATCGATGATTTTGAAAGTTGCTCAATTGTTCAGTTAAAGAGATGGTTGGAATGCAGGGGTTTAAAGACGACAGGAAGTAAACCTCAAAGGTGAATAACCTCGAGACAACGTCCCCTTCCATTGTCAACAATGTATTTAACTGGATCGACTCATTTGACATGTTAAATATGATAGAAGGTGACACTATCGAAAAGCGTGATTTTTTTTTTTTTTTGTAATTTGTTTATTTTTGGAAGAACAGAATTATACATACATGATTCTATAAACACAATGTTTCAATGCACAAAAGTTACAATGTAAAAACAAGTTGATCTTCATACATAATGTTTTGTATTAACTTTTGAAATTCAAAGTTAGCAATGCATTTTAAGCTATACAAGTTATACATACATTTTAATATAATAGAAATATATTAGTATTACCACTCAATACCGCCTCCAGATCTAACCATTTTCTTTTAACGTGCTCCTTTTGTACTGGGGACAGATATATCATTCATGCCCTTTCAATATTTATAGCATATTTCAGGAATCCAAGACCACCTTCTAAATCATGGTTTCTACATTTGCATCTACATACATATATATAATATTTCAAAATAATTAAAACATTGTTGATTTTGCCCTGGGCTGAACTGTGTTCAGTCAAGCCAAGAATTATGTCCTTTGCATTAAATGGTAAGCTAAGACCACAGATTTTCAGGAAATTGCCAATTGATAACCAAAAGTTCTGAATATAATTACATTCCCAAAAGATGTGAACCAGACTTTCTTTGGTTTCTGTACAAAATGTACATAGCTCAGTTTCTTTTAACCCACATTTAAATAGAAAGGAATTTGTAATTAAGATTCTGTGTATAAGTTTATATTGAAAGTCCTGTAATTTAGTATCTTTTGTAACAGAGAAAGGTATACAGTAAATAAAACTCCAATTATAATCTTCAATAACAACCCCCGTATGAACTTCCTTTTCCCATTTACTCTGAATGTTTAAAGGAAGCATTTTTACATTTAGCATGTATTGTTTTGAAAAGTATTTGCATGGCTAAGGGTCCCTTTTCAGTCTATCAACAATGTCATTTTCAATTAAATTTAATTTTCCTATCCCTTTTATCAGAAGTTTCCATCTATGTGGAATGGCACTTAAAATACTGAAATACTCTATAAAATTTAATCTAATATTATAGTGATTGATAAATTCCTCATATGTAAAAAGCATTTTATTTTCTGATATTAAATCATTTACAAAAAAGACACCATTTTGACAACATATTTTGTTCATACACATATTACCACCTATTTTTATCAAAGGATTTAACCATATGGACTGGCTCAAGACGTGTTGACTATCCTTTAACTCCCCCTTTCCTGTTTCAGCTCTGATAAATTCAAAAAAACATCTTTCCAAAACGGGTTAACTTTTTCTGTTATTTTTTCTAGACCCTCTTTATTCAAGTATAATATATTACTTCCTCCCCATTTTTGTATATGACCCAATACAAGTACTTTCCATGGTGAATGATTGAAAGGGTCAAGTAATTTATGAAGCCATGATATTTTAAGTGCTTTGTAAAAGGATTGCATATTTGGCATTTTTAGTCCCCCTTCTTCATATTCATTGATAATAACGAATCTCTTGATCTTGTCCTTTTTACCATTCCATAAAAATTGATAAAATATTTGTTCAATATCATTAAAAATTGAATCTGGAGGTTTGGTAAAACAGTAAGGCATTGAACTAGGATAGGAAGAGCTAGAGTCTTAATAACAGTGACTTTACCAATGTATGTAAGATCTCTATAAGACCACAAGTTTAATATTTTTTTCACTGATTGAACTTTTTCTGTAAAATTTTCAAGTGTTTTATCAGATTCAGACAGATTAAAACTAATACCCAATAACTTAAATTTTCCAGAAAAGTTCCATGATAAATTTTTATCTGGAAGGAGCCGTTCATGGCAACTCCGCCTTGAGCCAAGCCATATTGCCTCGGTCTTGTCAAGATTAACTCTCAGTCCAGCACATTCTGAAAATTTATTAAACATAAGTAATGATTTGCAAGTGATTTCGGGTTATCATCTAGTATCAATGAGGAGTCATCAGCATATTGACTTAACAAATACTCAGAATCATTTATGTTTACCCCTGTTATTTCTGGGTCGTTTTTAATTGCAGCACTCAAGAGTTCTAAAACAAGAATAAATAAATAAGGTGACAGAGGGTCTCTTTGTCGACCACCTCTTCCCAATGAGAAAAATTCAGAAACATGCCCATTGTTAGTAACTGCGCTACTTATATCACAATAAAAGGCTTTTATCCATTTTTGAAGAGATGGTCCAAAACCGTAAAATTGCAAATTTTTTTCAATAAATGACCATTCCACTGTCTCAAAAGCTTTCTCAAAGTCTACCAATAGTAAAAGGCCTGGTATATCATCTTCTTCTAACTTATCTATCAAATCGTATATAAATCTAGTGCACTCCCCTATATACCTACCTTTTAAAAAACCCTTTTGTGTTTCACTGATAATATTTCTAAGTATCGGTTTTATTCTATTTGCTATTCAGGCTGATGCAATTTTAAAATCAACATTCAAAAGTGTAATGGGACGCCAATTTTTAAGAAAATGTGTTGGTTTTCCCTCTTTTGGAATGCATGTGATCAGTCCTTGATGTTGGCTAACAGAGAATTTACCATTATCAAGACTCTCATTTAAGCATTTCATAAGAGGGATTTTAATATCATTCCAAAAAAAATTGTAAAATTCCACAGTAAAACCATCAATGCCAGGTGATTTAAAATTTTTCATATTTTTTAAAGAAAAGAGACATTCCTGAAATGTAAGATAACCCTCACATTTAAAAACTTCCTCATTAGTAGGTTTTGTTATAAATGGATTGTTGCTATTAAAGAAAAGTTCAACATGGGATTTATTAATAATTGGTTCAGTGCTCGAGTATAATTTTTTGTAAAACAATTGAAGTTCTGACTGAATCACATTTTGGTCAGAGGTTTCTATATCATTATCCAAAATTAGATTAGGAATAGTTTTTTTCAAGGTAATGTCTTTTCTCAAGATTACAGAAATAGCGGCTACTTTTTTCCCCTTCGACTTGCCATTTTACCTTTGCCCTTGTTATAATACCATTTACCTTTTTCTCTCTCAAGATTTTTAGTTCCATCTCTGTTTTTTCCATATCTTTGTTTAATGAGTCAGAAGGATTTAAAATATACTGTTTATTTAAATTGATCAACTTACCTTGCATTTCTTTTTCACTTTTATTTTGTTGTTTTTTCTTATATGATGCTAAAGAAATTGCTGACCCCCTAATTTTCATTTTAACCATTTCCCACAGAAGCTGAGAACTGATATTAAAGTCTTTATCACAATTATCTAAATCAACTGATGGGTCACATTCATATTCTTCTATTACCTGTTTAATATCATCTTTTACTTTTTTAACAAATTCCTCATCCCTTAGCAGACTATTATTGAATTTCCATGTCCCCCTCCCTCTAGTTTGATTAAAAAATTTTAGAACTATACTAACTGGGCTATGATCTGATCTATAACTTAATCCAATATATGATGACTGAACAAAATATTCTATGTCAGATGATACAAGAAAATAGTCAAGTCGACTCTGTTTTTTATTAGGGCCCCTCCATGTATATCTCCTAACGCCAGGATTTTTATCTCTCCAAACATCAATCAGATCCATATTATTAATCATTTGATGAATTTCTAATTGGGACTTGGGATTATTTTCTCCTATATAATTGACAGTATCTGCTATATAGTCCTGAACGACATTCCAATCACCCGCTATTATTACTGATGAATTATCAATCTGGTTTATATTAAATACTAACTTTTAAAAAAAAATCTGGATTATCTTCATTAGGACCATATATTGCAACCAATGTCATTCTATAGTCTTGAGTATTGATATCTAGAATAATAAAGTTGCCACGTTCAACAATGATTTCCTGATTTATATGAAATTCAAATGAATTTTTAAAAAGTACTGCTACCCCCCTGCTTGCACTGGAGTGAGAGCTAAACCTGCTTATATATCCCCATTCATGCTGCCATTGTTTTTCTCTTTGATTGGTACTATGTGTATCTACTAAAATTGATATATCATACATATCTTTACATTTATTAAAAATATCACAACGCTTTACATTATTTGATAGTCCCCTACAATTAACTGACCCAATGACTACAGCCGACATATATTAAGAAAAGGGAATTTGTAACAAACTACTATCTTGAAAATAAAAAAAAAACACATATAATCAATCAATGTATCTGGAAGCGGCATTGGTAAAACAATAACAACTAATAAATTGTAAGTAATACATTTGTATACATTTCTACACTGCCATAAGTCTCATGCATGTACTCACACTGTTCATTTACAAAAGATATAAACAATTTTCCCACCCTTTCCCATGGGGCAATTTTCATGTGTACATACATGTATAAATTCTGGTTCTTATAAATATATGTACATGTAATTATAGTAAGCATAAATAAAAAAAGAATAATAAATTTTGCAGAGAAGAGAGAAAACAAAAATAGAGAAATTTGAAGAGAAATTGCTGTTCACACTTAACTTTAATTTAAGTCAGTCTGCAATGAATTCAATGCCTGTGATGTTTAACGTTTCAATGTATTAAGTGCTACTACCATTCTGAGTCACTGATATGTAATTAAAAGAGGTCTAAATAATTTATAACACAAATACAAATTGCTTCTTTGAATTTTCACTAACAATTTTAATATTATGGTCTTGCTCTTAAGTTCATTAAACTATGCATGAATATATATATACATATACATATACTTAAGTTCATTAAACTAGGCATGCATATATATATACATATACATATATAAACGCACATATACAATGTGCATACATATACACTGACATACATATAAAACATACCTACATACACATATACCATATACAAAAAATGTATATATCCTATTCTCTGTAGACAGAGCATATTCGAAGTACTTGCCTCTATTTCCTAACATATTTATAGAATAACTAAGATCATAACAGGGCATTGGATACCTTTTATTATTATTATATTTTTTTTCATTTTTTTTTCGATGACAAGTGGAGATCAATATAGATATTTATTATGTACAAGAGTCACAAAGTCATTCTCAAAGTCTGTGGGACAATCAGTAACATACGGTAAACATATTGTTTCGGTAGGCAAAGGGTAAAGCTACAGTACAGTCAGAGACATAGGGTGACAAATCACAGCGACAGACATATCACCCCTCCCAGCCGCGTCGATACACCCCCTGGTCCGTTTACCCCATCGTCCCACTCTGCCATGCATTCTCGGTGGTAAGCGAGTAACAATCCAAATACATAAGAAACCCTGAAGATATGCCCAACAGAGCAAATACACATATATCACCGCCACCAAGATGAGTGACATGCCCACAACAGCGACTCATCACGGTATGTCTCTGACTGCACTGTACTATATTCGGACCAAATGTCTATTCATATCGGTAATTTTATTGTAGAAATCTATGACCAATACAATATGGTTCAGTTAAAAAGGTATAATTTACAATGTCACAGGACTGATTGTCCAGCTATAATGAAAATACCTATGCCTATGGAATCACTTATCCTGTATATACAATGTATTTCCGTCATAATAAATTATCGCATCATCAAGACTGAACGCACAACACAATGCAATGTGACAATATAATTTCATTTACGTATATGTAATATGTGTGAAATACCGACCACGATGCATATTAATTTGATATAGAAGGACGTAATACTAAGGATCAATGAGGATTGAACTTACTTTATTGGCAAAAGAAGAAGACAGGCATGGCTATATAAGCTGAGCAATACGATCATGTTTATGAAGCAATAGTACAGGACTATCACAGGAAAAAAAGAGTATATGAATTTCCGTTTTGTCATAATATGATGTGTATAAAATAGTGTACCGTTACCTATGTTCACAATATGGGGCATACATATTATCACTTTATGAAAAGGCACATGATAGATGAATATTTGACGCTGATAAGGCTGATGACTACAACCGGAAGTTTAGTTATGATTAAGAAAAATAATTTTATTACATATCCGGTAACTGCCCGGAAAAAATTCCGTGCTCTATAAGAGTAAAAATTGTAAGACAGAGACAAACGACAAAGTAGAAGCAACAATTAATTGATTACTGGGGAAATTATACTAATAATATTATTAACAATTTACATAATTATATTCTACATGTTATAATGTTGATATATTTATCTTATTTTCTCATTGATATTATCATAAATGTCAAACTTGTATCGACCCCCGTTTTCGTCAGTACCAAATACGTGTCCATTGAAAAACCAAGCACTTGTAATTTTATCATGCAGTGTAGTCTGTTTAAAAGTCCTTGGTTTTGTTTTGTATTGTCATCTCCGATTTTCACATTAAAAATTTCACTAATGTCCTTCTTCCGGCGGAGGAGGGAGATCTTGGATTCCATTCTCAGAAATTTAATCAATATCGGTCTTGGTGCTGTAGGCCTTCCTGGTATTCTATGCATTGCCACAATATCTGAGCGGTCAATATTTAAATCAAGTTTTTCCTTCAACTGATTTATCAAACTAACTGGAAGTTTTTCGCCTCTGTTTTCTGGCATATTATATATTTTAACATTTTTTTTTTCTGGAATATTGTTCATTCCAATTTCCTTGGCGCATAGCGTCTGTCGACCTATTTCCTATTTATTTAATATCCTCTTTCAAATTCTTGAGCTCAGTGTGTAGCTCAGCGTTTCTTTCCAACAAATTTGCATTGTCGAATTCTAGCACGTCAATTCGCCCACCCATATTCAATATTTTAGCGTTGTACTCGTTTCTCATTTTTGTGGTTTCTTTTCCTACTTCGACCATTATTTCTTGTTTTATCTCTTTCTTCAAGTTGATAACAAGTTTGCCCATGATACTAGATACAATATTTTCAATATCATCTCTTTTTACAACTTTGTCCAAAGTAGTTTTAATCGTTTCTAATTCATTTTCAATACATAAGCTGTGATCGGAGTCACTTGATAAACACGAATACGATCTTTTGGCTGGGTTTAGTTTTACGTTAGGCGGCCTTTTGTCAAAAACTACATCTTGACTGGATTCTATATTTTCTGAAGAAATATGTTTAGGTACATTTGCAGAAACGTTTTGGACAGTGGCAGTGGAAATAAAACTTGTAATTGTCCTTTGTTGAGACATGTCAATGTTTTTAAATCAGTAATCAGTAGAAGGTAAACAATGATTATTACATGTATAACTTGTTTGGCGAGCTCACCTTTGTTAATGAGTTGTTTACAGTCATATATCCCTCTATAAATAGAACATTGTTCTTATCCACCAGAAAAATCCTAAATATCACTTTTCCTTGTGGATTTTTATTACACACTATGCATAATTTCCGACACACTTCTTATTTCTCATACTGTAGTTCACTTTTAAAAAGTCAAATTGTTCTCAAAATACATCAAAAAGGCAAATATTATTACGATCAAATTTCACCCGACTCTTACAATGGTCGTCATCCCTATATCGTAAAGCGTGATTGACAGATTATAGTGAAAGGCGTCTGTCATTGTATTCAAATGACAAGTTTATTATTAATGGCTAATAAGTAATATTAAATTAAATATAATATTAAACGAAAAGTAACGATATAAACAACGTTTTCCTTTGGTTTCAATACGGGATTTTTTTTTAGATCGAGTAGACTATTAAATCTCTCTGAACAAGTTACAAAATGATGATTAAATCCAGATTTTCATTTAAGTAACACTTAAAACTATGTAAAACGTAGATTATGGCTTCTTTTCGTGATGTCGATCTGCAAATCGCCGCGATTGGGAAAGGAAGAACAATGATAATATTTGCTAAAATATATCGTTTTAGACAATTTTATTTTGTAATAAAGTACAGAAAATGATTATTAAATCTAGATTTTCATATAAATAACAATTAAAACTATGTAAATGGTATGTTATGGCTTCTTTTCCTCATTACGGTGTCATGCAAATCGCCGCGATTGGGAAAAAAGAACAGTGTCCGTGATAATATTTGCTAGACTATATCGCTTCCTTAATTTTTTTTATATTATTTTTGCATTCAAAATGATTATTAAATGAATAATATTGTTATAAATAACACATAAAACAACACAAATAGTGGTTTTGGGTTGTTTTCTTTATTATTCTTGATTATATTTTAATTAGACCTACCGTTTGGGAAAGGAATAAAAAACACATCTTTCATACATTCACAATGTCTGTATCTGGTATATCGCTTTTACATGTTCCCAACAATGCTTAACACCCTGGGATTGGTGTTTCTCTTTTGTATGTTCCATTTTATTACCGAAATCTTTGTTTATAATATCAGTGTTATCGTGCTTGCATTCACATTTGTTTGTATGACATCCGGGCATTTAAACAATGACATCTTTCTAAATATAAATAGCTGAGCTAATAATAGTTCGACCGAACTTTGCTATTACTATGTATATAATAGTGATATGTGCCAATATATGTAAACAGATAAATAAATAAATAAATAAATTTAACGTAGTACATTTTAGATTTTGTTCAGAGCAAAAGAAGACTCAAGTTAATAAAATCTTAAACTAAACAGTGATAGTTAAAACACATCTAACATTTTTACCTTATTTTAGACAGGCGGTAATTGTGGGTCGTTCTGATATATCTAAGAATCAGAACACAAACAAACTAGATTATATGACAAGACAATTAGACAACTATCATCCACTGACTAGATTATATGACAAGACAATTAGACAACTGTCATCCCCTGACTAGATTATATGACAAGACAATTAGACAACTATCATCCCCTGACTAGATTGTATGACAAGGCTATTAGACAACTATCATCTCCTGACTAGATTATATAACAATACAATTAGACAACTATCATCCCCTGACTAGATTATATGACAAGACAATTATACAACTGTTATCCCCTGACTAGATTATATGACAAGACAATTAGACAACTGTTATCCCCTGACTAGATTATATGACAATACAATTAGACTACTGTCATCCCCTGACCAGATTATATGTCAATACAATTAGACAACTGTCATCAACTGGCCAGATTATATGACAATACAATTAGACACATATCATCTCCTGATTAGATTATATGACAATACAATTAGACAACTGTCATCCCCTGACTAGATTATATGACAAGACAAATAGACAACTGTCACCCCCTGACTAGAATATATGACAATACAATTATACAACTGTCATCCCCTGACCAGATTATATGTCAATACAATTAGACAACTGTCATCAACTGGCTAGATTATATGACACTACAATTAGACACCTATCATCTTCTGATTAGATTAAATGACAATACAATTATAGACAACTGTCATCCCCTGAAGAGATTATATGACAATGCAATTAGACAACTAACATGCCCTTGCTATATTATATGACAAGACCATTAGACAACTGTCATCCCCTGACTAGATTATATGACAAGACAATTAGACAACTGTAATCCCATGACTAGATTGTATGACAAGACATTTAGCCAACTGTCATCCCCTGACTAGATTATATGACAATCCAATTAGACAACTGTAATCCCCTGACTAGATTGTATGACAAAACATTTAGACAAATGTCATCCCCTGACTAGATTTTATGACTAGACAATTATACAACTGTCATCCCCTGACTAGATTATATGACAAGACAATCAGACAACTAACATCTCCTGACTATATTATATGACAAGACAATTAGACAACTAACATCTCCTGACTATATTATATGACAAGACAATTAGACAACTGTCATCCCCTGACTAGATTATATGACAAGACAATTAGACAACTGTCATCCCCTGACTAGATTATATGACAATACAATTAGACAACTAACATCCCGGAGATTCTAGATTGATAGTATATTATTTATGCTCAAGTTTACATTAACATTGTTTAACGTCAAATGATGTTTGATAGTATGCATAATTCAACAATTGATGTACGCGACATTGTAAATAGGAAATTAACATTACCTGCCATATTGAATGTTCAGTCGAGATCAATACAGGCAAGTACACAATACAACGAGCATTTCCAACTGACCGTCTCTCGATTCATATTTAATATTTTAATCTCACATGATGCACATATGATGAACGCATGATGTTTGTTTATCTGTAAACAGGGTTAGCAAATAAAACGCTATCAGTCAATATCATCATACACAACGTAAATTTATTTAGATAGAAGTACATAAAATATATTGGGTTATCAAACTTAGTGCTGCATGTACTTCAGTAAATAGCGGTGAGGATACATTTGTCATTTGTTTTGGTTCAAATATATCCTCTTAGGTAACGGTGGCAACTACTATATCTCTGCCCCTGCAAATAATACGTATGGATCATCATAATCAACCTCGTAGACACACTACCACTTTGCTTTATCACCATTTTGTTAGTTCTTCTGTCCTCTGTCGTCCACATTATTCATCCTACCAATACGACAGAACAAATTAACAGACTATTATTCCTACCAATACGACGACAGGGTAAATTAACACACTATTCTTCCTGCCAATACGACAGAACAAATTAACACACTATTCTTCCTACCAATACGACGACAGGGTACATTAACACACTATTCTTCTTGCCAATACGACAGAACAAATTAACACATTATTCTTCCTACCAATACGACGACATGGTAAATTAACACACTATTCTTCCTGCCAATGCGACGACAGGGTAAATTAACACACTATTCTTCCTGCCAATACGACAGAACAAATTAACAGACTATTATTCCTACCAATACGACGACAGGGTAAATTAACACACTATTCTTCCTGCTAATACGACGACAGGGTAAATTAAGACACTATTCTTCCTACCAATACGACAACAGGGTAAATTAACACACTATTCTTCCTGCTAATACGACGACAGGGTAAATTGACACACTATTCTTCCTACCAATACGACAACAGGGTAAATTAACACACTATTCTTCCTGCCAATACGACAGAACAAATTAACAGACTATTATTCCTACCAATACGACGACAGAGTACATTAACACACTATTCTTCCTGCCAATACGACAGAACAAATTAACACACTATTCTTCCTGCCAATACGACAGAACAAATTAACACACTATTCTTCCTACCAATACGACGACAGGGTACATTAACACACTATTCTTCCTGCCAATACGA
>MJUT01053183.1:1301766-1319995 GCA_002080005.1 Gigantidas platifrons
AGGTACACTTATGATAACCTTCATCATGTACACTTATAATAACTTTCATCAGGTACACTTATAATAACCTTCATCAGGTACACTTGTAATAACCTTCATCAGGTACACTTATAATAACCTTCATCAGGTACACTTATAATAACCTTCATCAGGTACACTTATCATAACCTTCATCAGTTACACTTATAATAACCTTCATCAGGTACACTTATAATAACCTTCATCAGGTACACTGATAATAACCTTCATCAGGTACACTGATAATAACCTTCATCAGGTACACTTATGATAACCTTCATCAGGTACACTTATAATAACCTTCATCAGGTACACTTATAATAACCTTCATCAGGTACACTTATAATAACCTTCATCAGGTACACTTATGATAACCTTCATCAGGTACACTTATAATAACCTTCATCAGGTACACTTATAATAATCTTCATCAGGTACACTTATAATAATCTTCATCAGGTACACTTATAATAATCTTCATCAGGTATGCTTATCATCGACAGATTGGAAAGACAAGTAATATCTATTCTTGAAAATAAATAATTAAAATACGCGTCATTTCGTATAAATACAGTTCATTTATAAAGACTTTAAATGATATCAAATGCATAACGAAAAGTTTGAAGACGAAAAACAGTCAACGATAAGCCGTAAATCAAAGAAGGACATACAATACAATGGTTAAAAGAAAAAAAAAACCATAAAGTTAAGTCAACAAACCTGTTTAGTTAAACTAAATTGAACAATATTGATGAGCATATAGGGTGGGTGTATGGTGCTTAACGCCACTTTCAACAATAGTACAGTTATATCGTAGTTTTCGGTTTTATTGGTGGATGAAACCGGATTACCCGGAAAAAACCAACCGACCTGTCACAAGTCATTGACAAACTTGATCACATAATATTTTATCGAATTCTCTTCGCCGTGAACGAGGTTCGAACAAATTTTGTGATGATAGGTGCTGATTAGACAGGTAGTTGTAAATCCGACTACCATGCCATCGTGGCCACGACGGTACCTTTGATCATTTATGACATTTGAAAGTGAAGGAGTGAGTGATTGCTGATGAAGATTATCCCAGAAACGCTTCGCGCGTACTAAATTTGATATCTACGTTTTTATTATTTAGGTCCTACACATTATTATCTTCAATGATTGGTAACTGTAAAAAAATACTTGTATATTATGGTGCATATATTGTAATTGTTAAAACATTCAGGCGTTTGCATGTTATTTTTTGCACCCCCATGTTCATATCCAACGTCATTTTCGGATTGTAGTACACACACCTAAATATGTATGCATCTAATTTTCAAATTTCTAGAATATAATTATGAGGGCTTGTGGGGAAAACTGACGGGAAGTAATCACAAACAAGTAGCTCCTATCTAGGACCAAATTTCAACGAGATTAATTCATTGAACCTCCTTTTCTCTAATTAAGAAACATCTTCGCCTTTTTAGTTATTTAAACTGGTAATATCACGTGTATTGCTGCATCATTGAATCTATGGAAACCTTCTTCTATAAACAAATGGTTAGGTGTTATGATGTTTAACGCCACCTGCAACAATATTTCAGTTATATCGTGGTGGTCAGTTTTATTGGTGTTAGGAAATCGAAGTATCCGGACAAAACCATTGACCTGACGCAAGTCACTGACAAGCTTGATCACATGATAATGTATCGAGAACACAGCGTCAGAGCTGGTTACGAACTCATAATGTTAGTGGTGATAGGCACTGATTGCCCAGGTAGCTTTTAATTCAACTACCATACGATCATGACCACGACAACCCCTTTTATAAATAGATAATGCCATACCTTTAACTAAGTAAGAAACCTCTCCCACGTTTGTATTATTCAAGCAAACATCATGTTTATTACTGTACCATTTATATTGTGTTTATGTTATACGGGTTAGTAGTAACATTATTTCCATTTATCACTCGACATTGTAAATTTAGGAATTACATTACATTTAATTAATACATTTACATATTGTAGTTGCTTAAAGTCGCCAAACAGGTAGACAGTTAACTATCATTTTGATTATATACAATCCTGAACTATTCATTATAAATATTTAATGTTTCACTCATACCAGTAAGTCTATGAAAGTTTCTGTAGAAAGAGTTGATAAAACCCGATTATAATATGAAACTATAGCAATATGAACCCAATTGTTCCGTTAATTAGTGACCACCCTCTCCTTTATTTAAGAAACATACTTCACCTTTAATCAGGAAAGCCTCTCCTTTAATAAAGGAAACACATCTCCTTCTCCTTTAAATCCCTATAACGAACAGCAACACAGGGGATTCCAACTACCCATACAATCAGTGCTTAACGTTATGAGTTCGAATTCCGCTCATGGCAACGTGTACCCGATAAAACATTATGTGATGAATGTTTTTTAGTGACTTGCGGCAGGTCGGTGGTATTCTCCGGTTACTCCGGTTCCCTCCACCAATAAAATTGACTGTCACGACGTAGCTGAAATATTTTTGAAAGGGTAGAATAGCTATGATCCGACAGCCCGTTAGTCCGACAGTCCGATGGTCCGACAGCCCGACAGTTCGGTAGTCCGATAGAGATGTGCTTGCTTTCCACTTTCACCGTTCGTTCAAGTAAAAACAGCAACAAAAGAAAATATTGAGGGAATAAATAAGAAAGATATCAAGCTTTAGTTTGACCAATTTTCTTGAATATTTCTTTGAAATTGTACTTGTATGAAGAAATGTGCATTCACTGAAATGAAGGAATAGTAAACTTCTTTAATTCAATACTAATCTCAACGTGACGACCAGGGGGGTATTTTTGAATAAAATTATTTTTTTTGTTCGTCTACTTCGCCGTTAATTTGTTTTTCGACAGAGCCTATGTAGCAGGCAATTTATTCCGAGTGCATTGTCTTGGACAATCGGATTGTCGGACTACCGTACTGTCGGACTACTGGACTGTCGGACTATCGTGATGTCGGATAATAGGTCTTAAAGTGGCGTTATATATAGCATAACTCCTAACTCACTATAACGAACAGAATCCGTTAGCCATTAGTGATGTTAAACTATATTTTGCTCAATTATTGGTTATTAATGAGTTTACTTATTTGTCATCTCTGAAAATTCCTAATTAAACTAATACGTACAATATAACATAACTAGGGGTTAAAATGTGAAGCCAGATTATATATCAATACAACATCAAAAGTCAACACCCCCCTTTTTTTTAATTATACATGGCAATTCACAATTCTATTTCGTATGATCTGCATTTGTGTACTCTATTACCCAAATTGTGTGTTCGCTGTTATACAGAATCTAATTTGATCACCAAATATTGTAAATTAAGAATTGATATTACCTGCCATTTTGAAATGACAATGGACATCACAACACGGAGCTAAAGGTGTCAAGACATTAAATTTGAAAACAATGAACAATGCGAACCTCACTAAGACAAGTAATGAAAACGGGGGTGAAATTCTATTCTCAGAAAAAGTTCCTGCTCCACTAGTCGCATCCGTCGTGTTATGCCTGTTACGAAGCCGGCGATAAGTAATACACGAGGCAAGGACCTGATTGTAATTACAACTGGACATATCTGTGGTTATTTCAGACACATATACCCCGAAAGGGTTAACCAATAATGAATATACACTGTATAATGTTTCATCCCTACCAGTAAGTGTTCGAAAGCTTTTGTAGAAAGAGTTGATAAAACCCGATTATAATATGAAACTATAACAACTTTAACCCAATCTTTTTTTTTAATTAATGACCACCCTCTTCTTTAATTAAGAAACCGACTTCACCTTTAATCAAGAAAGCATCTCCTTCAATCAAGGAAATTAATTTTCTCCTTTAATTCCATTTAATGAAGAACAAAATAGGGGATTTACAGATACCTATGTAACCAGCTGTGACGTTTGTATCCCGCTAATGACGAAGTGTACTCGATACAACATTATGTGATAAAGTTTGCTAGTGCCTTCCGGCAGGTCGGTGGTTTTCCCCGGGTACTCCTGTGTCCCCCATCAAAAAAACTGGACGCTACGAAATAGCTGATATATTATTGAAACAAAAAACAAAAGCAAACGAAAAAGAAAATTAAAACACAAACACATTAAACGCGGACTTTCTAGACGACACCATCAAAAACGACTCTAACAACGTTTTTTCTGCTTTTTTGACAGTATGTTGTTGTTTTTGGACAGTATGTTATTGTTTTTAGACAGTATGTTGTTGTTTTAGACAGTATGTTGTTGTTTTAGACAGTATGTTGTTGTTTTTAGACTGTATGTTGTTGTTTTTAGACAGTATGTTGTTGTTTTTAGACAGTAAGTTGTTATTTTAGACAGTATGATGTTGTTTTAGACAGTATGTTGTTGTTTTTAGACAATATGTTGTTGTTTTTAGACAGTATGTTGTTGTTTTTAGACAGTAAGTTGTTATATTAGACAGTATGCTGTTGTTTTTTGACAGTATGTTGTTGTTTTTAGACAGTATGTTGTTGTTTTTAGACAGTATGTTGTTGTTTTAGATAGTATGTTGTTGTTTTTAGACAGTATGTTTGTTTTTAGACAGTATGTTGTTGTTTTTAGACAGTATGTTGTTGTTTTTAGACAGTAAGTTGTTATTTTAAACAGTATGCTGTTGTTTTTTGACAGTATGTTGTTGTTTTTAGACAGTATGTTGTTGTTTTTAGACAGTATGTTGTTGTTTTTCACATTGCATGATTAATAAAATATTGTTGGAAAATATGTATTTTATTTTAATAGTGGCGCACATTGCGATTACTGAAAATGGCTGAGTGACGTCATTTTCAACAATACCAGACAATAATTTTTGTTATTGTATTCTATTTTCCATCAAATTCATTTTAAGTTTAGTTTAGATTTGAATACGATTATCTATGTTTAATGACAATTTTATATTATGTCAGATACTTTGTTGTGGTCAGCTTCATAGTCACCATCATGGCTTAACCGTTACAGAATTGAATATCTGCGTCACAGATAGCCGGGGATATGTTCCTTTTACTTTAAGTGTACATGATGAAGGTTTTTACTTTAAGTGTACATGATGAAGGTTTTTACTTTAAGCGTACATGATGAAGGTTTTTACTTTAAGCGTACATGATGAAGGTTTTTACTTTAAGTGTACATGATGAAGGTTTTTACTTTAAGTGTACATGATGAAGGTTTTTACTTTAGGCGTACATGATGAAGGTTTTTCAAGAAATGTGTCATGAAGACCACATTTGATATCTACGTTTTTATTATTTATGTGCTACACATCTTAATTTATTTTCTACTATGATTGGTAAGTGAAAAACCAAATCTCAAAGAAAATAATGAAAATCCTCTTTTATCAATAAATAATTTCCTTCTATTTAATCATAGAACCTCCATTCCTCTAATTAAGAAATCTCTTTGTTTTATTAAACATTGAAAATAACGATTACTGTATCATGTAACATATATTTATGTTATACAGGTTAATAATGTTGTGTAGCATTATTTCAATTTATCACTCGACATTGTACATTTAGTAATATATAGTACATCTCATCCTTGATGTCATTTGCACGTTACTATTATTACATATTTGTAATAGGAATTTGCACACAAAACAAGATAAGATAATATAAGATGTAACTTTGGGTTTCTCATTTGTGAAAACAAAACAAAACAAACTAAAACTTTATGATATTTTCCACATTCACATTTACATTTTGTTTAGACATTATCAAGAATGTTGACACGGATGTGATGTCACAACATTTTAAGAATGTCGAGAATGTGTCTACTATTCAGACAATGCTAAGAATGTCGAGACTCTGTAAAGAGTGTTCACACTATGTTTAGAATGTTCATACTCTGTTCCAAGTTCCAGACAATTTCAAGGGTGTTCGGACTTTTCTCAAACTTTTCAGACAGTTTTAAGAATGTTCTGTTACTGTTTAGACTTTTTAAGACACAGTTCAGAAAATTAGAAATGTTAGCACAAAAACTGGCGTATTCAGAACTTCTTGATTTTGAAGTGAATATTTCATCCTTACCAGTAGTAAGTCTTCGATATTTTTTTGTAAAATTATGTGATAAAAACTCATTATAATATGAAACTATAACAATTTGAACCACCGTTTTCCATTAATTAATAAATAGACTTTCACTTTAATCAAGAAAGTCTATCCTTTTAATAAAATAAGCACGTATCCTTCTCATGTAAGTCCCGTGACAAACAACAACATAGAGCATTTACAACTATCTATGCAATCAGTACATATCACCACTAAAGTTGTGAGTCTGAATCCCACTCATGGCGAGGTAAAATATCCGATACAACATTATGTGATAAAGTTTGTAAGTGAATTGCAGCAGTTCGGCGGTTTTCTCCGAGTACATCGATTTCCTCCATCAATAAAATTGAAAGCCGCGATATAACTGATATATTGTTGAAAGTGGCGTTAAACAGCATAACCCTTACCCCCACCCCCTTTTAACACACAAGTTAAACAGCATAACCCCTACCCTTTTAACACACAAACACCTTCAGCCAAGGGTTACACAATATCAAGTTCAATTGTTCGTTATAAATACCTTGCTAATTTGTCATCTCTGAAAGTTTCTACTTAAACTGATATGTACAAGATAACATAGCTAGGGGTTCAAATGTGAAGACAGATTATATTTCAACACAACCACATCGAAAATGAACATGGAAATTCACACGTATACTTCGTACTATTTACATTTGTGTACTATATTACCCCGATTGCGTGTCTGTTTTTTACAAAATTTAAATTCATCACTAAATATTGTAAATTAAGAATTGATATTATCTCTCATACTGTTGTCAAGTTCTCGTTACTATAAATAAATATTTGTAATGGGTTTTTACACAAAAAAATGACTTTCTATTTAGATTTAATCTAGATTTGTAAAGAGGTAAACAAGGTGACAATATAGAATGTAAAGTCTATATAATTATATTTACTGTAATGTAATGCAGAAATATTTTACGATGAAAGATGTCATCCGTGGCGAAATCAAACGAAGCATTCACAAGAAATAAAGAAGCCGAATCCCACTAAAACTTCGGAAGATTTTACGACAATAAATACAAATAGCATAAAGAACCTAACCCAATCCTTTCTTTAATTAATGACCGCCCTCTTCTTTAATTAAGAAACCGACTTCACCTTTAATCTAAATAGCCCCTACTTTAATCAAGGAAATGCATTTTCTCCTTTAATTTCATTTAACGAAGAACAACATAAGGGATTGACAGATACCTAGGTAACCAGATGTGACGTTTGTGTCCCGCTCAGGACGAAGTGTACTCGATACAACATTATGTGATAAAGTTTGCTGGTGACTTCCCGCAGGTCGGTGGTTTTCTACGGGTACTCCTGTGTCCCCCATCAAAAAAACTGGCCGCTACGAAATAGCTGATATATTATTGAAGCAAAAAACAAAAGCAAACGAAAAAGAAAATTAAAACACAAACACATTAAACGCGGACTATCTAGACGACACCATCAAAAACGACTATAACGACGTGTTTTCTGCTTTTTAGACAGTATGTTGTTGTTTTTAGACAGTATGTTATTGTTTTTAGACAGTATGTTGTTGTTTTTAGACAGTATGTTGTTGTTTTAGACAGTATGTTATTGTTTTTAGACAGTATGTTATTGTTTTTAGACAGTATGTTGTTGTTTTTAGACAGTATGTTGTTGTCTTTAGACAGTATATTGTTGTTTTAGACAGTATGTTGTTGTTTTGAGACAGTATGTTGTTGTTTTAGACAGTATGTTGTTGTTTTTAGACAGTATGTTGTTATATTAGACAGTATGCTGTTGTTTTTAGACAGTATGTTGTTGTTTTTAGACAGTATGTTGTTCTTCTTAGACAGTATGTTGTTGTTTATAGACAGTATGTTGTTGTTTTTACACAGTATGTTGTTTCTAGACAGTATGTTGTTTTTTTAGACAGTATGTTGTTGTTTTTCACATTGCATGATCAATAAAATATTGTTGGAGAATATGTAATTGTTTTTAATTGTGGCGCACATTGCGATTACAGAAAATGGCTCAGTGACGTCATTTTCAACAATACCAGACCACAATTTTTGTTATTGTATTCTTTTTTTTCCATCAAATTCATTTTAAGTTTAGATTTGAATACGATTATCTATGTTTAATGACAATTTTATATTATGTCAGATACTTTGTTGTGGTCAGCTTCATTGTCACCATCATGGCTTAATCGTTACGGAACTGAATATCGGTGTCGCATATAACCACGGATATGTTCCTTTTGTCATAGTAACAATCCAGTCATTCTATGCTCATTGATGACTTATCAACGTATTGCTAACATGAATAAGACGAGGTCTGCTTCTAGTACAGCAGTGACATCCTCTATTTACCGACGGATTTGAATTATCAATATTTATTTTTCTGTGTAGTGTTTTTTTCTACCATTAATTGTCTCTTTGTCTCTATTTCTTGGCGGATACAAATACAATGCATATTTCTAGACAATGTAGGAATATTGTATATGTATTGTTTGGATATTTAAGGAATATGTTACATTTGTTAACAGGTTATACGATATAGCCTGTTGAGGGGTAGCCTACGGTTTATGAAAAAAAGTAAACTGCTACAAACCAGGTCATATAAGTATGACCCATTTATATTCTGTTTGACCTGATTACGTGGAACATGAACTGCTTTACCCTTGCGCTGTACCTGTGTTTACCTCGTTGTAATTTGTTAGAACTCGTGATGCTAAAGTTTTTTGATTAAATGTGCATGTTTTGTAGATCCCTGTTTATCCTTTTGTCTTTTTTCTTTGGCCGTCGTATTTTCTGTCTTTCGATTGATGTCTGCTGAATATCTACTTGGTATGTACAAAATTACATCCAGATAAATACTATGTTTTCACTTCCATGAGAAAATTGCTGGCCAAATTACCTAAGCGTCACGATGTGCTGAAAATGTTGACATACATTAAAACTGAAAATACGTTATTTCCTACGATATATCACCCATATCTAATATACCAAAGAGTACCTTTTTCGATAATAGGAAAACTAAATTGATCCGCTACTTGTTCTATATGAGCAGTCCAATTGCATTGACCAGATAAAGTTTGCTATTTATTGTCACTTAGCGAAATATAGCTTTTCTGATACCCCTGGCACATGCTACCTGTTAAACGTTTGGAAAACTAGTTTTAAATCCACTTCTCCGTAACTAATTACACAAGTGTCCTTACAAACAGCGTTTTGTTAATGGGTCTGCCAAATATTCCACGGAACCTCTTTCTAAACTACTAACGTACACTCTATCAGTGTCTTAAAATATAAAGTATATATGTATTAGACGCAAAACCGGGGAATGTGCACCCATCCTTAGTCTCAGCCTTCAAGTCTCAAACTTTATATTTTAAGACACTGCTCTAATATTGCCTATATATCTCACAAATCTAAGCAACCTACTGTTAATTTACAATTTAATGTGATGTTTTTTTTTCATATTTGAAATAAATTGCATTATTATTCACCATGGTTTATATGATAAAGTTTGTCAGTGACTTACGGCAGGTCGGTGGTTTTATCTGTGCACTCCGGTTTCCTCCACCAATAAAACTGACCGCCACGATACAACACACATATTGTTGAAAATGTGTCGTTAAGTACCATAAACCAAACCAAAAATTAATACAATTTCTAGTTTATGCTTATTTGTCTGTCTTTGACTTGGTATAAACAGCAGCACACATGTGGAAAAATTGTGATTATTTGAACGAGGTCACCTAAAGAGCAATGATAGTGAAAAAAAAACATTGATTATTTTTTCTGTTGCAAGAAACAAGAGAAAGAAAAATAGACAAACAGGGATAACACAATTTTACATAGGAAACTAAAGATTAAATAAGACCAGCCTGTCTAAAATAGGAGTGAACTTAAATGCACCTGGAAAGTGCGCATATCCCATCCCGTTTCACTAATGGGATCGGTTGTGGCGCACCTCATGCTGATCATTCGATAATAAGTGATTAACGATGTTTTTTTAAAACGAGAGGACTTTTCTCAGTCATCTCTCATCGAAGGGCGAAGGGATCGGTTGTGACGCACCTCATGCTGAACATCCGATAATGTGTTACACTAAGTGAGAAATCATGAACAAGAAACGAACGGAATTGTGACTACAACAAACGGAGCACATCCAGTGTCGTCTGTGACACAGATATTCCATAACAGCTAACCAAGCTTTGATAACGAACATGATAATGTCGAGTCCCTTTTTCCCACTAGGAACTCTGAGATCAGTAGTTTTCTTCTTCACAGCAACCATATAACAGTGAATAGGAAATATTGATAGAAAACACAATGCCATCTGGAATATCGCATTAACTGAATAGTATCTACTCCATATACAATCTCTGCTAGAATGCTGCTACATAGTAATGGATATAATATAATGAGGAAATAACGTTTAGTTTTCAAACGACTTTCACTATCATTTCAAGGTGTAGGCAAATATATGAATTATACATAGCTGTACCTGTAGTATTATTTATTTTAATTTCAACATAATAACCAAGCTGGGATTTAAATATATTCAGAATACAGAAAAGCACACTTGATACGTATATGAATGTCGAATGTCAGCTGTAAAAGACGACCACTAAACATGACAAATATGTTGTCAATCAAAATCTCGCGACGTTTCAATAAGTCAGAATAATTGCTACTGGCCCTTGCATAGCGAATCAATTGCGAGATGTAAACACCATATGCAGGAGAAGCTGGTATATTGCTACACATAGGAAAATTTATGATTTTAAAATTGAAGTCGTCTCGTTTATCATAAATTTTAGTACTGAGTTGACCACTGTCGTCAAATTCGAGTTATAAGTCCAAAAATGATGCTGAAGAAGCTGTATCTGTGGTCTCTTTAATTTCCAGCTCTGGAGGATATATCAATGGAAGAAATTCTGCAAATCTAGAATTATTGATAGATAAACCGTTATTAATATACCTGTATGTGAAATTAAAGGCTCTAGATTCATGAATCTTCTCATCTTTATGAAGTTTTTGAAGAAACTCCAACTCATATGAGCATAAAAATAAATCGGCTAGAAGAGGGGCACAATTCGTACCCATTGGTATGCCGACGACCTGCTGAAACTGTGTCCCTCCAAAGGAGACAAATATGTTATCGATGAGGAATTCCAGCATACTGATCACTTGGTCCTCGGAGTAGCAAGTTTTACCTTTTTGAATTTTGTTAGAAAAATATGTGGAATTGTAACCTAAGTTTTGAGCCATCGTTTCTATGACTGAAAGTTTTGTGGATTGTTTCTTTTAAGTGGGTTTCTAATTTTTCATGCGGTAGGGTGATATATAGAGTTGAAAAATCAAAAGTTTTGATGGAGGATACTTGAGAGAACGATCTAGATTTAAGGTTATCCAAAAGATCTTTCGAGTTTTTCAAAATCCACATGTGATTTATGCCACTACGCGAGTAAACAGTTTCACAATATTTCTGAAATGAGCAATCTTTATAGAGAACCTCCCACAGATGCTTCCAAGGTTCAGGAGAAGATTAGACGACCGACACCAAGTGATGAAAACATAGCTAGATTATACATGGTCCATCAATACTTCATGATGATTTACAAAACCTGAAAGAGATCGTCAGGCTAGTGATCGTGTAATAAATGCAATCAGTGTCCATTAACACTAACGTTGTGAGTTTGAATTCTGCTCAGACGAGGTGTACTTATTATTTGATAAAGTTTTTTTTAGTGATTTGCGACAGATCAGTGGTTTTCTTCGGGTTTTCCCCATCAATAAAACTAAACTCCACGATATAGCAGAAATATTGTTGAAAGTGACGCAAAAAATCGGAATCCTAACATAACCTTCAATTAAAAAATATTCAAGTTTTAAAAATTTCTGTTCTGAACTCTTTTATTTCGATAAAATGCATGGACTTCATTGCGAAAACACCATTACAACAAATATATGGCACACACAGGCCTCTTGTTTGGAAATGGGTAGGGTTATATATAGCACCTTTAATCATCCTCATCCTTTATCAGTTGACAATGATATGTGTTTTAAACGTGCAGAAAGATCGGTCATATAGAACTAAGCTTATCACATGAAATCAATTGTTTCGACAGACCGACGACACCATAACAACGACAACGACAACAACAACAACAACAACGACGACAGCTACAACAAGCACAAAGACAACGTTGGATCTAACAACTCACGCGAGCCCATCACCAATACGGCATGGGTTTGCACCCGGCTTTATAAATTACAAAAAGGGTTCACTCGACTCGCAGCCGCAAGTGATATGGTTTACCAGTCGCTTGGCCAAGGTAGGTGATTCTCTCCGGGTACTCCGGCTTTCTCCACCACTAAAAACTGGTCGCCATGATATAGCTGAAATATTGTTGAAAGTGGCGTTAAAGCACAAAAAATAAAATCAACCAATCGGTTTTTAATTGTTTTTTTTGTTTTTTTTTTGTTTTTTGTTTCTTTGTTTTTTTTTTATTTTCAATAAATGAAAGCAAATATTTGTATTGAAATTATGAAATATTTACATTACAAAATATTATATATCTGTCAGTAATTATTTTACAGAATCAGAAACAGATGCTAGCTATGTATTTATATGATTATAATGAGCTAGTTCAGTCATTTACAGTCTCTGTGAAGCACAGTTCCATGCAGGGTCAATTTATATAGCCTGAAACGCATTTCCAACTGATGCACGTTTTCCAAAAAGTTGAATAGCTACTCCTAAGCAATTGTACGAGTCAGATCTACCTATGCCAGTCGATATAAAATAACCCTCTGATATTGTAAATTGTAGATCTCTAAGTGAATTATAACACTGGTTTACATTGTTTATGTGTAAATGACACAGAAATAGTAAAAAGTGAGAGTATACTACAGGTGGAAGATGGTGGATACCAACAACTTCTAATTCTTCAGGAATCAATGTAGATTCTTTTGTGAAGAGAACAGGACTAACATGTAATAGTTTTAATATGTTTGTTATGCCTAAACTTTGTACAGTTCTTGTTTTAATTACTTCGTATTGCCAATCCGATAAGTTTTCTTGTATGTATACTTTTTCTGGTGTACATTTAGATAATGCATAAGATATAATATAAATAGCCGTATTATATTGTTTCACTTTGTAA
The DNA here is from genome assembly GCA_002080005.1 of Gigantidas platifrons. Classification (NCBI taxonomy): domain Eukaryota; kingdom Metazoa; phylum Mollusca; class Bivalvia; order Mytilida; family Modiolidae; genus Gigantidas; species Gigantidas platifrons. Next base: position 1,315,033 of record MJUT01053183.1, read on the forward strand.
TAAAACGAGGCTAACATTAACCAACCAGACACAGCGTCATGATGTATGTTCTGTGTAAGGTAACAGAGACGTCTTCGGTATTGTTTGTATCTGTCTTTGTTTCTATTCACACTAACGACAGGTTTACATTGTACTCTCTGATTACATATCATACTCATGAAATAACGATAATAAGATTTTAATCTCCGAGACTGACAAATGAAGTGAACTGCCTTATGGTATGATTTTATATCATATAGAGTTACCGTATTAATAGCTGCTGAACATAATATATATTTGATATATCCTGCTTGTACTTCAGCATTACTATAAATATGGTGTCGTAGTATTGTAAACGTAGATACTTGTTCTGACAGGAGGACACTACGCCAACCGTAACTCCACAATGCACTTAAATGTCCCAACAATAATTGTCGTTCCTCTTCGTCTATTTTATTCTCAAACATATTTATTTTAGGAATAAAGTAATGAAGACAGATTCCATATTCAAGACAATAAATGAGTCTTCTGAAACATCCCAGGAAACAGGATATGAGATTTTCGGGGCGCCATATTGATAACGGTATTTCTTCCGATACCCAAAATAGTATATTTTTTATATAAAATGAACATATTAAATCTTTACAGCGGCTGTCCCTGTTAACTACGTCTTTGATCAATATTTTCATCAAAGCATAGCAGAGTAATTGTGTATGAGTGAAAGAGTATATCAAAAGTTTTTCACCAACAGAGAAAGATATACGCCATTCAATATCTTCGTTCTTAGATCCTTTAGACCCAATAGGAACAAACAGAACTCCGTGATCTATTATCTGTGACTTTACCTCACTACTAGGCCATGAACAATTAGATCTTGTAATCCATTGGTTAGCGATTGATATCCATTGTCTTGAATACAAGGTGAATGCAATGTCTAAGTATCCATCTTTGTCTGACAAACACGGTCCATGAACTACATCAGTTCCTCCAAATAGTCCAGTGAACATTGATTTACATAACAGACTAGACAAATACAAATCATTTCCAACTTTTGTGCACATTTCCCAAAATATATTATTATTGCAGTGAAGGAGCCGCATACGTGTAAAACCGAGTTTGGTGTCATCCATCTCCATAATAACACACGTTGCAGTCGAATTAACACTTGCACTATTTATATCCTCATAGACATTTACATCTTTAAATACATGCATAATATCTATGTCACTCCCCTTCATATCTAGACCTTCACCACCGCTTCCACTTATTATCTGAGTAATTACTTTAGAATGGCAGAGATTATCTCTGATTGTATGAAGTATTCTCCTTGTTTTGACTGTTTCCTCTGTACCAACAACATGATTACACACATACCGATACAATGATAAAGATGTGTCATGTGATTCAATATCGTCTACAATATAAACCAAGTATAAATGAGTTGCCAATGACCAAAATATAATACAATTGTTTCTGTAGGGATCAGTAAATATAGTCCGTTGTTATTGTCAATCAAGCTGTAATACATTTGTAGTAAAAAAAAAACACCTTAGCTGGGCTACCTTTGAAATTGTGTAAACTTGTGGTGGGTATATATTAAAACAGTTGTCTGTTGATGTTGGCCTCTTGTTTGTGCCGTTTGGTTTTCATGTTCCCACAGACTTTTACGCTACTTGACTTTCAAATTTATTGTATTTTATCGTATCTGAAGGTTATATCGAAAAACTTGCATGCGTACTAAATTTGATATCTACGTGTTTTTTATTCAGGTGGTACAGAGTGTAACGATTGGTAAATGATAAACTAGTATATTATGGCAAATATAGTGTAATTGTAAAAACAATAAGATATGTGCATCCCATTTTAACACAACGGAAACGAAACTAGATTTTCCTATCGGTTGTCATTTTCGTGTTGTAGTAAACAAAATAATTATGTATACATCTAGTTTTTAAATTCCCAGAATACAATTATGAGGGCTTGTGACGAGGTTTGACGAGATGCAAAAACAAAACAGTTTCGAGAGACAAATCTCAGCGAGTTTAAGGAAAACTCTCTTTTATAAATAAATAATTATCCAGCTCTTAATTGTTGATCCCCTTTCATCTAATTAAGAACCATATCCCCCCTCCAACTTATTTTGTTATTTAAACAAGCAAAAATCATTGTCTATTGCTGTATCATCTATTTTATATTTGTGTTAATCAGGTAAGTAGAGTGTTTGCTGTTTAACTTTATTTTAATTTATAAGTCGCCATGCATGTAGACAGTTAACTGTCATGCTGATTATATACCATGATGAAATATCAAATTTCTTCATATATCAAATACCGTGCTTAATTTGTTGTGTAACTTTATTTTAATTTATCGCTCGATATTTTAAATCTAGGGAATATATATATTACATGCCAAATATTTGTAATTGAAATTTCCACACGAAACGAAGCTACTTTATGTTTAGATTTAATCAATACATTTACATATTGTAGTGGTTTAAAGTCGTCAAACAGGTAGACAGTTAATTATCATCTTGATTGTATACCATGCTGAAATATTCATTATAAATATATAATGTTTCATCCATACCAGTAAGTGTTCGAAAGCTTCCATCGAAAGAGTTGATAAAACCCGAATGAGGAAAATTAACATGTTGCTGATTATTATATTTGTACACATTATCGACGACAATAGAGCTAAAACATGGGACGCATCGACACAAATAGGCATTCCATAATAACATTAATAAAGAAAATAATAAACAGAGTTCGCTTCGACTAAAGTTAAGGGCCATCCTTTATTTATTTTTCAAATTGTTTTCTTCTGTTTTCAGGGATGAAAGAAGTTGAAATACCTTTTGGTAATATTTTCCTATGGATTAGATCACGGGCTACAATTTGAGTCGTATTAAAAGCCCATTATGAAATCAAATTGTTGGTTATTACAAGTAGAAAAGGAGAGTGGAAAGCATGGACATTTTAAAAATTCAAAAAGGTGTTATTTAGTTATTGTTTTTAAACAATATAAGAAAACGGACAAGACATATTTTTTTTCTGATCTTTTGAATGAATGTAAGGAGAAGACTTATCGTGCACAATGACTCAGAAGTGAGTATACGAACTACGCTTACTCCAAGAACCAAGCGACGAAGCATCTCTTGTGGAAATTACCGACATTATTCCAGAATGCGTTTGCTATTTCAGCAATATTTTGACATTGTTGATTGCGTTTGTTTAGTTTTTGGCCGATATATTTTAATTCGCAACTGCGTATTGTCGAATAAATTATTTACACCATTCCTAAGTGATTTCATGTATTCATACAGACCCATGGTGGATACAAATATAAAAGTACTCGCATTGTTTCTTTACATATGATTTTTCCTGAAAATTTACTAAGGACAACAATTGACTTCGGTAGTTAGTCGTCTTCCGTTGAAATAGTTTACAAGTTATTCTGGTGAAATTGACACAAACTGATTACTGATTTATTTTACGATTTTTTTCGTATTTTACTTTTTTTAGTAGCTAAAATCAAAATGTCATCAAATTGACAAAATTATTTATATAAGAAAACAAATAACTATGAACATGAATGTTCGTTGATTTTGTTATAGCATGCATTTCCATTCCTGACTATAATCATTGCTCTGCCTCACATTGTTACAAATATATTGCTATATAGTGTTTCATCCATATCAGTACAACATGTACAACATAGTCTAATTACAAGATTAACACATATAGATAACACGTTAATTACAAAACATATCACCCCCACCTCCACACACACACCTTATATTGCACACGTTAATTCATCATGTTAACGATTCTACATCTTCAACAATCTGACAGTCTAGTCTTAATACTGGATACATCCAGTGAAGTGTTACCTGTCATCTTAAACTATCTTAAAAAAAAATCAAGACCAAATACTAAATAAAACCAGTAAATTATTACATGCCATCTTGAACCATCTGAAAGTCCAGTCTAAATACTAGATAAAACCAGTAAATTGTTACCTGTCATCTTGAGCCATCTGAAAGTCCAGTCTTTCAATGACATGGGAAGAGGGGCTACTAATATAGACATGGGGAAATATTCATAATAAAATAAACAATTGCTATCCATAGCAGCCAGTAGTTACAAATCTCGATACGATTTGTCCAATATAGTCTTAATACTAAATAAAACCAGTAACTGTGTCGTTACCTCTCAACTTGAACCATCTGAAAGTCTAGTATAAATACTAGATAAAACAAGTAAAGCGTTACCTGCAATCTTGAATCCTCTGATAGTCTAGTCTAAATATTAGATAAAACCATTAAAGTGTTACCTGATATCTTGAACTATTTGAATGTCTAGTCTAAATATTAGATAAAACCAGTAAATAGTTAACTTCCATCTTAACGATCTGAGACTCTAGTCTAAATAATGGATAAAAATAGTAAAGTATTACCTGCCATCTTGAACTCTCTGCAAGTCTGGTCTAAATACTAGAAAAAACCAGTAAATTGTTACCTGTCGTCTCCAACTAAATTAAAGTCTAGTCTAAGTACTAGATAAAACCAGTAAATTGTTACCTGCCATCGTGATCTATCTGAAAGTCTAGTCTCAAAATTAGATAGAAGCAGTAAAGTGTTAGCGGCTATCTTTAACTATGTGAAAGTCTAGTCTAAATATTAGATAAAACCAGAAAATTGTTACCTGCCACCTTGAACTCCCTGACAGTCTAGTCTAAATACTAGATAAAACCCGTAAATTGTTATCAGCCATCTTGATCTATCTGAAAATCTGATCTAAATATTAGATAAAACCAGTAAATTGTTACCTTCCATCTTCAACTACGAGTATCTGAAAGTCTAGTGTAAATACTAAATATAACCATTAAAGTGTTACCTGCCATCTTGAATTATCTGAAAGTCTGGTCTAAATACTAGGTAAAACCAGTAAAGTGTTACCTGCCATCTTGAACTATCTGAAAGTCT
>MJUT01053193.1:0-14596 GCA_002080005.1 Gigantidas platifrons
TAATTATTATTAAAACCAAGTTTCTCCTCTCCTCAGTCGTAGGTGACATTATCAGATTTTGTCTATCATGTGTAGGTACTTTTGTTTTTAGCTACCCTCTAAAGGTCTTTTGGTTTTTAGCTATCCTGTGTGTAGGACATTTAGTTTTTAGCTATCCTGTGTTGGGCCTTTGGTTTTTAACTATCCTGTGTAGGGCCTTTGGCTTTTAGCTATCCTGTGTAGATCCGTTGGGTTTCTTGCTATCACAAAAGCTTTCAAATTGTTTTGCTTTCAAATATTTTGACTTTTATTTTATCTGATGAAGGTTTTCATCGTGTGCACTAAAATTGATATATATTTTATTAAGACGCTGATTAAAGCTATACGCAATTAAAATATACATATTATGTAGTCTACATGTTGTTTCTACTAATTTACTTATTATTTTTTTAATAGGAAATAGGTCCAGTCAAAGTAAGCGATTGTTTGAATTGGATTGAAAGGGTTGATGGCGGACAAATGAACATCAGGGAGCAGGTTTTACACGGAATGACCAATTAAATACATACAACCATGAAAAATCAACAGCTAAAATCCATAATATCATCATTTTCATGTGTTTGCCACCATTTCAGTGGCGTGTTTGCTAGAAATGGGCTCCCAGAGAACATTTATATATATATCCAGTGGCACTGGTCGTAAATACAGAGCCTTTTCTATATTCGGGACATTGGATAGCTATTTTATTTCTAAGCAGATCTAGAGCAGAATTTTTCGACAGTCTAGGTAGACATCCGAGTTTCTATTGACAAACGATAAATGATTTTATGCATCACAATTCTTTCAAATGCGTGTACAAAAAAAAACAGATTCAATCATCCGACTCAGACATCTGTGGACTTTATATGCTTTAGTATTTCATATACAGAGACAATGCTATGGCGTTTCGTTTGAAAATATATTTAAGAATTACAAAGATAATGTAAATGACAATAATGATTTTATCAAATGCTATTTTTATGTTAATAATGGTTTTATGTAATATTGTCTATGTAACCTTCGCTACATAAAATTTACAACAAAATGTCTTTGTTTTTTAACTATGATAGTCAGCTGTAGGTGTAATATTACTGTTGACCTTATTTTAGTAATTGCTTGAAATGTAATATCCTCTAAGTGTATTGATTTAAAACTCCTATACAGTTCAGCTAGTACAGCATTTTATTTATTTTAAAGACCTCCATAATAGTATCTGTGAGATGACACACGAGTATTCTAAATAAACCACAAAAATGCAGTAATAACTGCTATACGTCAGCTTGTATCATGACGGTTTTTTTTAATCAGATAGAAAAGTATGACCAAACATCGCAGAATATCATTTAAGGTTAGTTACTCCAAGGATGAACATGGCGGATATCCACCAGGATGCCTTACTTAAATTTCAAAGCCTAATGCATTTCTTTCTGTCGGATTCAAGTCAGTCAGGAAAAACTTGTTCACCAACCGATTGTTAGAGAATGTTCCAGCAATGTTTACAAACCACCCGACAAATTTGGTATGCCTTTTCCCATTACCAGGAATTGCTCAATGAAATGAAAACAACTATACCAAACACAATTTTTCACCTAGGATTATCAAGTACCGAGGATATAGAAGCATATTGTGTTGGAATGAAACATACTGTATTAATTCTTGACGACCTCATGTACAAAATAACCAATTTGGCAGATCTGGTTACACTATTCACTATCACTGCACATCACAGCTTGTTTACACTGCAAAGAACTTTTTTCCACCTGGAAAATATTCTAAAAGTATTTCCCTTAACAGTCACTTAATTATTGTTTTTAGAAATGCAAGAGATGATCACACTTGGATCTCAGATTTTTCCTGAAAAGGTCAATTTTTTAAACAATCTTATGATTTAGCAATAAATAGCAGACCCTACGGGTATCTGTTAATATATGTTTCGTCTCACCAAAATCGTTTATATCGACTTTGTACCAACATTTTTTCCAGGGGAAGAATGTATAGTGTACAGACCTATAAATTAGCATGTACAAGTTATTTTCTCATTTACATCAAAATGTCTGAGAGAATAAAGACACATGCAGCTTTTTTTTTATAATACTTTTGTGCGAATCTAAGAAAAATCAACAGAAGAAAATATTAGAACCATTAACTAACGAACAGGCCGCAGTGATTGGTGAAATTTCCCTCAGAATATTTACATCAAAGAATTACAGTCATATCGTTCAATAATTCGTATGCTAGCTTCGAAAGAGATTAGCTTAGGACAAAAGAAGAAACCATTAAGCAAACATCTGAAATTGGTTCCTCTGTTGTTAAAACCTGCAGTTAGATTCTGAAACCACAGTTATGAAAATGGCACAGTAATTGATCGTAGTTTACAATTTATTTATATTACTTTCTTGCTTTGTGAAATAGAAATATAGTGAATCTGGTATTAAATCCTTACAGAAACAATTGTATCAAATAAACAAATTGTAATGAACATGTATCACAAACACGTATGAATACTCCAGACAAGTCCAGCAGTCGCAATACATGTGTGCGATTTGTGAAATAAAAAAAATGATGAATCTGGTATTGACAATTATATATTATGGACGGAGACAATAGACATTTATCACAAGCACACACAAATAATTCACACAAGTTTAACTGTCACAATTTTTCAAGCTTACTCTGTTTCTGTTTGCTTTCAATTAACGGCGAGGTTTTTTTATTAACCGTTCCGTTTCCATGAGCCTGTCTTCCATGGAGGGGGGTTTATCTCTCCCTGCTATGCTTCTTTCTAACCATTCAACTGTTGCTGTTGAAAACAATATATTATAGATGTATACAAATAAAAGTGCACGAAAGGAATAATGTCCAGAAATTATTAATAATCGGAATTGCCGTCAGTACGATTTTTACTCGAGAATTTTGTGTGGTGTGTTCATGATTTGTTTTTATCTTCGAAAAATTCTGGTTAACATTTGATCAGGAAAATATTTTATAACAGTAATAATGTACATCCATCGTAACTAGCAATGGATTTCTCTTCGTAACATTTGAAAATACAGTGGGTATGGGACGATGGGAGGAGGTAATTAAACAATATTCTGTTCCCGTGTTTAGTTTTGTTATTTTGTACAAGCATAATGTTCTTTCATATATATTGATCCCATGGCCATATCATCTTAAATAATAATTTCCAGCAGGATTTATTTTAACTATCATTTTCTTTTATCAAACACAAACTACATTTAATACTATGAAGTAGTCCTCACCTTGTTAAACAAACCTCTTGTTCTCCTTGCAATTCCTGTTGTTGATCTTTAGTATCATATCTGTAAAACAAACCTCTTTTTCTCCTGGCAGTTCCTGTTATTGATCTTTAGTATCATATCTGTAAAACAAATCTCTTGTTCTCGTTGCAGTTCCTGTTGTTGATCTTCAGTGGCATATCTGCAAAACAAACCTCTTGTTATCCTTGCAGTTCCTGCTGTTGATCTTCAGTGTCATATCTGTAAAACAATCCTCTTGTTCTCCTTGTAATTCCTGTTGTTGATCTTCAGTGTCATATCTGTAAAACAAACCTCTTGTTCTCCTTGTAGTTGCTGTTCTTGATCTTCAGTATCATATCTGTAAAACAAACCTCTTGTTCTCCTTGCAGTTCCTGTTGTTGATCTTCAGTATCATATCTGCAAAACAAACCTATTGTTCTGCTTGCAGTTCCATTTGCTGATCTCCAGTATCATATCTGCAAAATAAACCTATTGTTCTCCTTGCAGTTCCATTTGTTGATCTGCAAAATATTGATTGGGGGTATTTTATTATCTTCTTTGGAACAAATGTTTTCCTACAATTTATTTTCACAATTAATGATTTTCTAAAAATATTGTATGATTTGAAATAATGGTAAAACTTGCGAAAGAACTTCAAATTTGTGCAGGCCATATCTGCGCTTATGGATGGGAATTTATGAACAAATGATGTTCATTCCATTTTGTTTTAATATTAAAATCTCCTGCAATGTTTTATGGAAGTGTGCATTTCGCATGAAAAGCTATTTACAAGCCCCTTGCGATTAATAATATAGATTTAGATGGAAAAGAAAGAAGAAATATATAATAACAAAATGAAACAAAACCTCTGAAATAATGTGGAGGAAAAGACACACACGAAAAATACAAGTGAATGGTTTTTTCATGGAAAAATGAGATTCATAAAACTTAATTTGTTGGTCAGAAATTTGTTTTAAACTGTTTTATTAATAAGGTTTGATGTTTTTCACCAAGCTACCATAAATTTGAGGAAAAATATGCTGCAAAAATACAAATTAAAAACAAAATGTGTTTTACATGGAAAAGAAATCCTAAAACTTTTTTAGAACAAAAAATACAAACATTTTTTATTTTAATAAGGATTCGTGGATATATAATTTCATAAAATTAATCATGTGCTCATAATTGTATTCCATGTATGATGTATACCGTATAATATTTCACGTGTAAAGCTGAATTATTTTTATCAGTTTTCTTTTTCGTGCCATACAATATTAGCTTAGTGATTATGGTGTATTAGGTATGTAAATTGTGTTCTTTGTTTTGTTTTTTTGTTTGTTTGTAAACGCATATTTGAAGAAAACACTTGCAGTTGCCAAAATTGGTAGAGAAGAAATGAACAAACGATTTTCCTTTCATTTTTTATTTGGAACAAATGTTTTCCTACAATTTTTTATTTATTTTCACAATTTCTAATTTTATTTTAAAAATATTTTATAATTTGAAAATAGTGGTAAAACTTTATATACGTGTGAAAAAACTTCAAATTTGTGCAGGCCATCTTTGCATACGCTTAAATTGGTTGGGAAGAAATGAACAAACGATTTTCCTTTCGTTTTTTTAAATTAAAATCTGCGGCAATGATTAACAGAAGTCGTGTATATTTCACATACAAATATTTATGAGTCCATGACGATGAACAATGTAGATCTAGATGGAAAAGAAAGAAGCAATATATAATAGAAAAATAAAACAAACATCTTTCATTGCTGAAATATAATGTGGATAAAGACACACACGAGAACCAAAGCTATCAAATATTCCTCTATTCGGAGCTTTTTGTAATTTAATCTATTGTGTGTTTGTCTGATCTATTACAACACCGGGAGGTGGCGCAAATTATTTTAAATTCATTAATTATACCCGCATATTTAATGCTTATAATAAATATTTTCCTGGTAATCTATTACAAAATTTATTTACCCTAAATTGTATCCCAACATGTGAAGTCTTGATCAGCTGACCATGCACACTTGTAAAATGTGTGTAATTGGATCACAGATGATGTGTTCAAGCATGGTGAATCTGTGCTTCTGTCTCAATATTCTCTTAATATATGGTTTATTTTGATTTTGGAGTACTTTCGTGTAATATATGTCACCCGAAGGGAGGGGATTGCTGACCGCAGAAGACATCAATGTGTAAAATTGCTACCTCGTGTGTGGATCTAATGAGTGATATGTGGAGTCAAAATTGAGTTCGGTGAGGAACATTTGGTACACATTGACAGTATTAAAAGTACAGACGATTGTGTTTGGAAATGATATAAGTATCCATGCGGTATCTGTTTTATTTTATAAGTTTTTAACAGTCGTGGTTATCTTAATACAGTACAATTTTTATTCAGTCTTAGCCATGTCTATGGGCACCGTAATAGGGTAGAATTGCAAAATTGAGATCCAGTGCAGGATTAAAGCAAATGTATGCCTTAAGCACAGGCCACCCACAGTGCCCCGCACCTTCTCTGGCATAATGTAAAAACTAACACGACCCCTTGATACCAAGACTCAACATAGTTGTCAAATGCCTAACCTTAAATTCAGAATTCTTTTATGCTAAAATCGTTTAAATATCTGTTTTTTCATATTTATATTCTAAACCCTATAAAATGTATTAGTGTTTTATTTGAATTGCCTTGTGGCCGGATTTTTGTGGTGCCCCCTTACCCCTTGATGCCCTAATCATGTGCTTATTTTGCCTAAGGGTTAATTCAGCACTGGCTCATTCCCTCCGAATGATTGACCACAAATACAAGTTCATTTATTCCAAGAGAGCGTCTTAACCCTAGCCTTAAGTTGGTGAAAAGCTTAAGTATACATGTGTGACAATTCCATCCATTATCCATTCCACTTGTTAACTGCAATGCATGTGCAATGATTCCAAGACAACATTGCCACCCACCACCCCCAAATCCGTAGGCTGAATACATTGACAGGAGGTCCATGACAATCTCACACCTTCTCTCTGCCAAGGATACACCATAGAGACATGTGTATTTATCCCAGCACAATACCCCCATCCCCAGGAGTTCACCACATATTACCTAGACATGTTGTAATAAGACAAATGTTACAATTGCACACCCCCACATTTTAATGGTTGGTCATGTGTGTGACAAATCTTGTTACTTGAATTAATCATTTGATGAGCAAATCTGTACAAAATATGAACATTTTTTTCTGATATAAATTTCAGAAGTTTTTTTTTTTATAATTACTTCATCAAAGACCTTTCCAACATTACTAAAATAATATTACATTTAAAATAAATTTTGAAATCAAATACATTGTATATAAATAAACAATCATGACCATTGGAATTTTCAGAATTGAGAAGCTTTTTGAAAATGTTATTTTGCAGTTGAAAGCCCTGACCTAATGAAAATCATTTTGTCAGCGAGCCAAACCATATATTGTCACGATGTTTTGTATTAAATACACTTCTAAAATAGTTTTTAAATTTTAACTAACAATCACTATTTCTTTGTGTGAAGGGACATCAATATGATAGGGGTTACGCCTCTTACAACTATATATATACAATTTATTTGTAATATAAAAATAATTGTTCCACCTAAAAGATTTAACTGTACAATCTTGATTAAAAACACGCTTTATACATATTTTGTCAACCTTGACATACCTTGGTTTTTACAATATCAAGCTTAGATGTATTAAATTATATTCATAAAATTATGAATTTTATCCCCCCCCTACCCCTTTTCCCCCTTTATTATTGCCCTAAAAAGTAAACACCAATTTTGTATACTGGAAGCGTACTAGATATCGCTTAACTGGGTTTCAAGGTACCAATACTTACTGACGACCCTATCTTACCAACCACACATGCATTTTCAGAATTGAGAAGCTTTTTCAAAATGTTATTTTGCAGATAAAAGCCCTGACCTAATGAAAATCATTTTGTCAACGAGCCAAACCATATATTGTCACGATGTTTTGTATTAAATACACTTCTAAAATAGTTTTTAAATTTTAACTAACAATCAATATTTCTTTGTGTGAAGGGAAATCAATATGATAGGGGTTAAGCATCTTACAACTATATATATATACAATATATTTGTAATATAAAAAGATATGTTCTACCTAAGCGATTTAACTGTACAATCTTGATTAAAAACACGCTTTATACATATTTTGTCAACCTTGACATACCTTCGTTTTTACAATATCAAGTTTAGATGTATTAAATTATATTCATAAAATTATAAATTTAACCGCCCCCTCCTTTCCCCCTTTTTATTGCCCTAAAAAGTAAACAGAAAATACCAATTCTGTATACTGGAAGCGTACTAGATATTGCTTAACTGGTTTTCAGGTTAACAATACTTACTGACGACTCTATCTTACCAACCACACATGCATTTACGAAATTACTCCCCCCCCCCACGCTACTCCCATCATTTTTAGCTTTCTAGTTACAAACATTGTATTTATTTTCAATAACATTTCTGTATTGTTTCATATTTTTTTACTTAATTTAACTTATTCGTTATTCGTGTCCTTATTCGTACAATCTTATGTTAACAACAACTTCCATGTGTCGACCCTATATATACTCTTATTATCCACAGATTATATATATGGTCCACACATGTCGATATTGATCACATGACTATTAGGGATTTATAAGATTACTTTTTATATATTTTTGACGATTCATGCTAATTGAGTGAGTGAGTGATAATTGTTTAACGTCAAGTTAGCATTTTCGACTATCATGGCGAGAACAAGTTAGCATTTTCCAGTTCTATGGCGAGAACATCATGGCGAGAACAAGTTAGCATTTTCCAGGATCATGGCGAGAAGAAGGCACAGTTTGATGCGATGATGATGGTGAGGATGATGATGACCGATTTGGACTAGACCAGCATGCTGAGTTGGATTTTTATAATGCTTAGCTCACTGAAATAACAGTCTGCGAGCTCCACGCGGACACCTTATTCGGATTCCGAGTAAACCAATATTTCCTCTTTTTCCTTACTGCAACGTGGTTAGCAGAGAAACAACAAATACCAATGTTGTAATCTTTGGTTTGACCTTACCGGAACTCGAATCCAAGATCTGTCGCACTCAATTCGTGAACGGTAACAATTACCCCTTTGTTATCTCTAACTTGTTTTCTTACGTTATATAGAAGCTGCAAATTAAAATTAAATGTAAGTAGAAAAGCTTGAAATACCACAGTGGTAATTACAAGCCATTACCGAAGAATCGAAGGACAGACATTACAAATGGTCTGAATAAAGAAGATCCCCCCCAAACAAACAAACAAACAAAAATAAAAAACAAAAACAAAAAAACAAACACACAAACAAACAAGCAAACAAACAATTGTCCACAACACACTACACATCAAGCAAAAGATTGAGCAACACGAAACCCGCGTTCAAAACCGAGAGTGAACATCTGCATGATGTTTACACTTCAGAAAAATAGAGACCTAATTGGTAAGTTTTTTAATAATGGACCAACATTTTTTAAATTAATTTTCAGAGTTCGTATTATATATCGTATACTAATATACAGGGTCAAATTAAAGCCAATTCCTGCCCTAAGCACAGACCAACCTTAGTGCCCCCATACCTTCCACTGGCATAATGAAAATAATAACAGCCCCTTTTATGCCAAGACTCAACATAATTGTCAAATGCCTAACATTAAATTCAGAATTCAATTTTCAGTCAGGCAAACCTCTTATATTAAAATTATCTAAATATCTGTTTTTCATATTTATTTAACAAATGGTTGATGACGAAGCCGTGAACGTCAGACAGCAGGTTTTACGCACAATATGTGACGGTTCTCCAACACATTTATAATTCGATGTAGTTGAGGCTCTAGACGGGTCAGAAGAACAGCTCACAAATGTCTTACTACCTACAACAGAACTGGTAAATGGAACATCCTGTGAATATACAGAACGGCCTAATATTTACATTGGCTTTATGTGGACGAGGTGTATTATTCGCTGTTCAAGATGGCGAAGAGACAGACTTTAAATCTAGAAATGGCATGGAAATTAAATGTGGACAGAAAAGATGACATCGTTTGACTTTTGAAAAAAACAATTACTTTCACCGAATTAAATCTACTAACACCATCTTTAATTGTTGAATACATTTAGAAAAAAAAGTCTGGATAAAATAATCCTATATTACTTGATAAATAAAACTAATAGAAATTAATATACATGTGGACTTAACATACTAATAATATATTGTGAGTTTGAGTTATAGGTTGTGGGTATTTAACATTTGTTCAAACTTTAAGGGGCCGTCGTGGCCGTGTTTTACTATTACATGTGCAAGCGACGCCTATCACCACTGATGTTGTGAGTTCGAATCAGACTCAGGGCGAGGTGTACAACATTATGTGATAAAGATTGTCAGTGAGTGACTTACATCATGTCGGTGCTTTTCTCCGGGTATTCCGGTTTCTTCCACCAATAAAACTGACCACCACAATATAGCTGAAATATTGTTGAAAGGGGCTTTAAACACCATAAAACCATTCAAACAATATTTTAGTGATATCGTGGTAGTGAATTTTATTGGTGAGGGGAACCATAATAATCAAAAAGACGTTGTATAGAGTTCACATCATTATAAAGAGTAACGAACTCACAACTGTAGTGGTGATAGGCACTGAATGTAAGGGTTTAGGGTTATGGTGCTTTGCACCACCTTTAACAATATTTCTGTTATATCTTGGCGGTCAATTTTATTGTTGGAAGAAACCGGAGTACTCGGAGAAAACCACCGACCTACGCAGTGGCTGACAAACTTTATCACATAATGTTGTACACCTCGCCCTGGGCAGGATTCAAGATCTCAACATCAGTGGTGATAGGCACCGATTGCGTAGGTTGTTGTAAATCCAACAATATTTTAGTGATATCGTGGTAGTGAATTTTATTGGTAAAGGGAACCGTAATAATAAAATAAAATATTGCATATAGTTCACATGACTATAAAGGGTAACGAACTCACAACTGTACTTTTACTTTAAACATATTTATTGTCAAACAAATACAGACAATGGATCAGACACAAGTTATAAACTTACGAGGTCTTCTCCGTTACATATAAATAATTAATTAGACAATATATTACAAAAACAGAACATTATTTCATTCATAACTACAACTGTAGTGGTGATAGGAACTGATTGTAGGGGTTTAGGGTTATGGTACGTAGCCCCATTTTCAACAATATTTCAGTTATATCTTGGCGGTCAGTTTTATTGGTGTAGAAAACCACCGACCCTCCGCAAGTCACTGTCAAACTTTATCACACAATGTTGTATCGAGCACACCTCACCGTGAACTCACAACATTAGTGGTGATAGGCACTGACTACAAAGGTAGTTGTAGATCCAAATACAATTAGAATTAGATGATGTCCATCACAGCACCAACCCCCAAAAGGTATCACCCGCCCGTTAGTCATGTAATAAATTATTAGTAAAGGTAGTGTTCTTTTCTATCAGGCATAGATTTCCATAGCCGATTGTCTTGCTCCAAAAGACATTTAAAATAATTGCAAAAGTAGATTTATATGATCATGGTCACCATGGTGAATGAGTGAGTAATTGTCCTTAAACGCCAAATCAGCAATTTTTTAGCTATATCATGGCGAAAACAAGTTAATTTTCAATGAAAAGATAATGATGTCCGATTTGTACTAGACTAACACGCTTAATTGGATATACGTAGTGCTAGTTCATTGAAACAACAGTCCACAGATAGACACTCGGACACATTATACTGATTCCGAGCCAACCAGTCTTTGTCCTTTCTCCTTAAGGCCGCGTACCTAGCGGAGAAGCAACAAATACCTATTTTATAGTCCTTGGTTTGACCTGATCGGGGCTCGAATTTACGATCTACCGAACTTGAGGCGAGCACGCTAACCATTACACCACCAATGCAGTGGGTCACGATGGCCACGACGGTCATACGCGTGTTGACTGATATTAAATAATACCAGTGTTCTACATACCTATGGACAGATAATGTATTTTATTTTTCACACGAACGAAAAACCAGATTATTAATTTTTTGGAAATAAAAAAAAATCGCTACTTAAAAAAAAATTGTTTCTTGTTGAAAACTGCAGGGTCAAATCATCTATTATGTGCATAAACATAGACCTCGCCCCAAAAAGTTAAATGGTCTTTGAATTAAGTTTAAGTAATATCACAATATACAGAACGATACTTACAGCAATAAATGAAGCAAACATTAAAGTCACCACTAGACAGGTACCTGGGAGGAATTATCATTACCAGTATACACTTTTAGCCTCTACCCTGTTACGTACTTTGGACTTATCCGAAGAAAGTTATTTGCGCAGCAAATTAGATATCTCCGTATTTATTACTAGACTTTGACCACATTATCCTGATCACATGGCTACAGCTCTGGTCTGTGATGTGGTCAGTGTTGGTTATCTTTAATTTCCGGGGGTGTGTGTGTGGGGGGGGGGGGGCACGTTGTTCATTGTTTTTGTCTCAATTTTTATTTTTGTTGTTTGTTTTATTTTTCATTATTTTGTTTTGCCACGGGTATGTCTTTCTATGTAGATTGATGATTTTGATGATGTCTTATAAGGTTCCGCCTTTCTTAGATAAAAAGGGAAAAACGGTTTGATGTGATGTTATAACGGTTTAATTGTAGCATAGCTGCTTGCCGTAGATTCTTGATGATCGAGAACGATCAGGGGCGTAGCTACCGTAAGGCACTACACATATTTTTCCCCAAAAATTTTTGTATTGATGAAAAATGACAAACGAGGCGTTACAACACTGATAATTCACTCATGCGCTTCGTGCATTCGTGAATTATCAGTTGTGCGGTCATTCTTGACATATTTTTGGTAATCGAACATCACAGTTAGTTATACTATAATTGTTCTAGTCCACCTTCAGTTTATTTATCTAATAATATGTCTGGTTTAAGAATCCTAATTTTGTAGATACAGTTTTACAAGATTTATTACATAGATATTAATAGCTAAATGTAATAGGCAACCTTTTTTTCAATCAAACAAAAGAAAAGATTGATTCTTGATCTTAGAGCTGTCAATGAACATTTATGGAAGCAAAGTGTAAAATTTGCAGACATGCGGACTGCTCGACTACATATCATACTTAAATCCGCTGTTTGCATTTGATATTCACTCAGCTTATCATGTGAACATCTATGAACCACATGCCGAATTTTTAGGGTTTTCATGGACAGTTAACGGCTGTAGAACATTTTTTTTTAAATTTATTGTGCTACCTTTCGACAAGGCTTGTTTAAGATATGCATATGTCGGGGCATGCTCGTGAACGCAAGTCATGTTTTTCTCAGTGATGACAAAAACTTAAAAATGACAATTTAACTGAATATTTCCATGGATGGTCTTACCAAGATGTTCGCTGAATTATTTAAAAACATTTCAAGAATCTAAATATGACTTTGTATGCATTTGATGTGCAACAGAATGTGTTATTTGATTGTGATATTACGCTTCACTGATTTGGAAATCGCTCACAATAGAACAATTGAACAATAGATCACAATTGACAAGTGAGTAAAATCCAGTACACAAAGGTTTGCTTATATACGTCTGAACCGCCATTTAATATATGTTTGTAAACAATCGTGTCTGCATAACATCAAACAACAATTGATCGCCCACAAATGAATAACAGCAATTTGAGTACTCCTGATACTTCTAGGCTACGGAGAAATAGTAAGCCTACGCCACAAGAAAGGGACGAACTTAAAAAAGCAAAACACTATGACTTCTCCAATTCACCATAACATTGTAACTGCTATGGACTCTACAACTCACCAAGGTTTAACCTCACAGATACATGTCACTACTCCCAATACACAGCAGTATCCTCCACCTCCGATACAACCTATATCATTTGCTCTACAACCTACAGATTTACCAAACATAGTACTCCAGCTAAAATCAATACTCCGGGATGAGATTTCCAACATAATAAAAGTCTGTTTTTAAAGACGAAATTGAAAATTATATAAAGGACTCCCTACATACAGTAACGAACGAGATCGAAGTCCTTAAACTTGACAATGCCAAACTCAAGGCTGACATTGACGCCCTTGAACAATATGGACGCCGAGAGCTCATCAGATTTAGTAGAATTGTAGAGACACCCGGCGAGAATACAACAGACATTGTGAAGAACATAGTAAAGTCTGTAGACAGAGATCTACCCAAGGGTGATATAATACGCTCCCATCGTGTTGGCAAGTTATACAATCCTGGAAATGATCCTCCAAAACCACGACAAATTATCGTCCGCCTACGGGATAGTACAACCAAACGAAGAATTATTAAGGCCAGCAAAGGTTTGAAGGATGGAAAACACTTCGCACACGTCAACATTAACGAGGATCTCACTAAAACACGCAACACTCTTGCATATAGAGCCCGTCAAGTAAAAAAGAAGAGATTTATTTCACAAACGTGGACAGTAGATGGCAAAATATTTGTGAGAAACAATCGTGATCTTGTAACCACCATTACCACTGATTACGGATTGAAACGATACATTTTGGACAATTTTCCAAATGCTATGGAAATCGCATATCCACAGGCAAAAGAATCAAGGGCTTTAAATATACCACCACAATTCCAGTCTTATGCCGCCGCCGTGTTTCCTGGTGGTAGTAGTTTTTGAGGACCATCAATCTCTCTGACAATATTTAATAAACACATAAAGAAATAAATCTTATTAATGTATTCCCAGTATTTTTTTTTCCTGTCATGTTCATTTACACTACCAATATACAATAAACATTAGTTATATAAGTAGATTACAATCATTGTCAATAATGTATTATTATTATTATATATGTAAATTATACACATATGCATTTTGTAAAGAAAGAACACCTGCTGGTAACACAAACCTTCCAGACCGAATAAAAGGAATTTACTATACCCAAGCTATGATAGTAATTTTATTTACTCATGCATGTCAAAATAAACAGATCACTATTCGCCGATAATCACGTGTTTCCGTGATCAGTCTGTGTTATGTCACATGAAATCAATCCAACAATCGAGTTGCGCATGTTCTCGAAATAAGTTTAAATAACGTTGAACGATAAAACATACTAAATTTTTAACTGTTTTTTTACATTTGTACCAAACCTTCCATATGTCCGCTGTAAACTATTTCATAAAAAATAAATCTTATTTTGATAACCGTTAC
>MJUT01053193.1:15646-38458 GCA_002080005.1 Gigantidas platifrons
CGTGTGAAAAATCACGATACACGCGAAGATTGCATTGAGTGCATATCAAGTTTGTTGGATGAAGCCTTGTACTGTATGCAGTTGCATTTATGGCAAATATGATGTGCTAGTTAAATTATGTTGCAAGCAAAGATCACACATGCTACACTATGTTGCGTGTATGGCTTGTATTGTGTGCATGATATATAATGTTGCATTCCCACGAATTGCAATGTGTGCGTGCGAAATTATGTATTATGTTGCATGCATAATAATATTGTATTGTATTGTGTGTACAAAATGTACATTTTGTATACGGTTGCATATATCGAGTGCATGCCAACTAACGTATACCTGTACGTGAACTAGATGCATGGGGTTGTGAGTGTGCGGTTTTTGTTGGGTTTTTTCCCCCGAGTGTATTGGATGAATGATTTGAGTATTGTCCGTACGATTAATGCTATTTGTATAAATTAACAATGTTTTATATTATAGTTTACATTTATGTATATTTTTGTCAGTCTGCTTCAAATTACAACATGACAGATAATTGATTTGCATTTATCTTTATCTTTTTTCCATCTATTTATGATAAGGGCAAATTTGGTCTGGTAACTTCACACTAAAATGACAAAGATTTTTCCTTTAAATGAATATCTCGTTAAATCTTATGTTCCTATTTTTACTTGGGTTAGTATTCAACACATTGCATACAGGCTGATATACATGTAGTTTGTATTGCATCTTGGTAAACCTCCATGTTCACTCACCATGATCTTCTCTGTATCATTTCTATCCATTTTGATTTTTTCCTTTTTTTTCCACTGTGTTTTTTGTATATACGTTTTGTTTTTTCATTAAATGTACAATTGTCCACAATGATGAAATGCAACCTTTTCAAAATAGTTTGATTATATTTTATGATGCCTATTTGTTATTTAGCTATTGTATAAACATATTATTATGTTTTGGCCACTCTCATTACTTATCGTTTCAATCAGGTGTTACATAATAATGGGCATTTCAATTGAGCAATACCGACTGAGAGTAGGCCTGTTTACTTCAAAATTTGGGAACAGGACAAACAGACTTCGCCAAAGTGACGTCCTCTGTATCTTGTTATTATTTTTTTCACATAGAAAGTCAAATGCACTGCGAGCTATAGTGTGCATTCATTTTATTATCGAATTGTTTGTTTTGAAAAAAATGTCTAAAAAATATCACAAAAATGACAAAATTTGACAGGTCAGCTCCGAGCTTGCCTGACAAACCTACCGTAGACTCTAGGTTGACCAATAGTGTTATACACATATTTTTTTTTATTATTTGTACTGCAAAATTTGTTAATGCTTGGTGGTATAGAAACAAATCCTGGCCCAGAACTCCTCATTAATGATGAGTTAAGTTCTAGTTTTAATGACTCCTCTGAAATGTCAAGTATATACGAAACGTTTTCTACTTCTGTCTCATTTATTCATTTAAATATACAAAGCCTGGTTCCAAAACTTGATTTAATATATGCTGAATATGACCATTTCGATATAATGTCATTCACTGAGACATGGTTGAAGGGAGACAACTCAGACGATTCTATTGAACTGTTAAATTTCCAAAACAAAAACATTTAGGCCATGCAAAATTAATTAATTGGTTCTCGGGCCCTTTTTTGTCAAAATTGATGAGGGAGGGTGGCATTTTTTTTATCCTTTTACTGCTGTAAAAAGTGATGAGGGAGGCATTTTTTTTTCTTTTTATTTGTGAAAAATATGGCAATGTATAAATCTTTTCATTACTTTATTGAAAATTTCAATTTTATTTCTTCCAATAGTGGCAGAAACATCAGAAGTGGTTATTTTTATGGAAACGTCCAATCCGCTGGTCCCAACGTACCATTTTTTTTTATCTCCGTAAACAATTCCAATAAGGTACACGCTTCGGAGAAGCCCCCTATTATGTTCCCTGGTAAATATGGCAAACATTTGTGCCGAATTTGCACAGAAACGATTGACATTTTGTCTAAATGTCAAATGGAAACACGTTTTTTATTGATACATTGTCATAACGATGCTTTAAATCCCATTTAAGCATGATGCGTTTTAAAGCGTTTAACCGACCACGCGATATAAGAGAAAAAAAGGATGCGGTTGTTTTTTCAGTAAGGAGAGCGCTACCGCATTAAAATTTTTTTTTTACTATTTTTGTAATAAAATCGGCAATGCGGCGACGAATTTCCACATGCTGGCGGGCCTGAGAACCAAGAAATTAACTTTTAATGGCCTTGGGAGAGACAGGGGTCCAGAGAAAAATGGGGGAGGGGTTGTAGTGTATATGAAAGAAAATATGTATGCCTACAGAAGACTTGATTTAGAAGTTAATGGAATTGAGGCTATTTGGGTCCAGATTAAAATAAACGGGAACAAAGTATTATATGGGACTTTTATGTACCTCCAAAAAGTAACACTGAATCATGAAATAAAATTGAACATTCGATAGAATTGGCTGTAAATGATGATAGTATTGATTATGTAATTGCAACCGGTGATTTTAACGACAATAAACTAGATGTAAATAATGTAAAAATGAGAAATATATCGATGAAGTATAGTTTACAGCAACTAGTCGAAGATCCTACAAATTTTACTGAACATTCATCATCTCTTATCGATTTAATATTAACTAACGATGTACACTTTGTTCCGTATGCTGGTGTGTGTCCCCCTCTAATAGATCAAGTACGTTACAATTGTCCGGTCATTGGTTTCTTGAATGCCCCTAAACCTGTGAGCAAATCGTTCAAGCGTAAGATTTGGTTATATAACCAAGGAGATTTCGATGAGTACAGACGAATAGTGTCACTAACTGATTGGGAATCCATTTTTTCTATAGACGATATTGATAAAATTACTACCGACATTTCGAATACTATCTTAAGCGCTGCTGAAGCCACTATTCCAAACAAATTTGTAACTATTAGGAAACAAGACCCTGTATGGTTAACTAACGAGATTAGAAAACTCATCAGAAAAAAAAATAGAATCCATAATAATGCTAAGCGTCTAAATTCGTAAAATTCGTAATGATGTCACATCTCTAGTAAGAAAAGCTCGCGATGCGTATCAAGATAAACTTGTATCTAGACTGTCTGACGATCATTCTTCGACTAGAACTTGGTGGAAGATTTGTAACCAAATTTCTGGACTAAAACCTTCACACTCTGGCATACCCCACTACTGAAAAATAATAATTTGATTTTTAATGATTTAGACAAGGCGAATGAGTTCAATAATGTCTTTGCTATGCAAACTGATCTTGACGACTCTGACGCCGTACTTCCCGAAAACCAGCTTTGTGATATTGAAATAGGCGTAATTGATGTCGAAGACGTTTTATCAATATTAAATCCTAGTAAGGCTTCTGGTCCAGATTTGATTAACCCGCGACTCCTAAAAGAGGCGGTTCATCAACTAAAATATCCTTTCTGTAAACTTTTTAATTTATCGTTATCAATTGGTGTGCTACCCAACGACTGGAAAAAAGCTAATGTAACCCCGGTTTATAAGAACAACAATCCTAACGGTGTAAAAAAATTACAGACCAAGTTCCCTGTTAAGTGTTATTTCTAAATGTATGGAGCGCTGCGTTTATAAGTATGTGCGTAATTTTGTATTGCTAAACAATATTATTACATCCAATCAATCTGGTTTTACATTTGGCGATTCCGCGATAAATCAGTTGGTAAATATTTCAAATGAATTTGGGAGGGCTTTAGATAGTGGGAAAGAAATCAGAGTTGTATTCTGTGACATTAGTAAAGCCTTTGACCGGGTATGGCATAGGGGATTATTGTTTAAACTAAAACAGTATGGAATATCGGGCAATCTTTTAGTATGGTTTGAAAGGTACCTTTCTGGACGGTCCCAACGGGTGGTTTTAAACGGGTCAAATTCCGAGTGGAAGACTATAAATGCGGGGGTTCCCCAGGTCTCCATATTAGGACATCTTCTATTTTTATTATTCATAAATGATATTGTGGCTGATATCGAAGCGAGCATTAAATTATTCGCAGATGACGCTAGTAACAGTTGATACTCCTCAAAGCGCAGCTGACATTATTAATAAAGATTTTGAAAAAATCCACCAGTGGTTGGTAAACTGTCTTGTAAAATTCAATCCCCAGAAAACGGAGACTATGGTTATCTCAGGAAAACTAATAAAACCACTACACCCCCCCCCCCCACTGGAAATGAACAGTCAAATTTTTCAGCAAGTTACAAATCATAAACACTTAGGATTATTCTTTTCTAACAATGGGTTGTGGCACGATCATATTGACTACATTGTTCAGAAGGCATACACACGTTTCATATGTAAAGGAAAGTTCGTTTTATACTGAATATATTTACATTACAAAAGATGTACTTCTCTTTTATTAGACCTATTTTGGAATATGCAGATGTTGCTTGGGATACGCAGACTCATTATTTGATAAATAAAATCGAAAACGTCCAAAACGAAGCTGCACGAATTGTTACGGGTGGTACACAATTAACGTCCATTCTGAGACTATTCGAGGAAACGGGATGGGAAAAACTTTTGGAAAGAAAGGAAAAACATCAATTGATTTTACTTCATAAAATAGTTAACAATCAAGCACCTGGATATTTGAGAAATTTGTTACCTGATAGAGTCGTTAATCGACACTACCATGACACTCGTCAGTCTGCGAATATTCTAGAAATAAGTTCAAAAACTAAATTCTATTCAAATTACTTCCTTCCATCATCCATAACATTATGGAATAGACTCCCTATAGATACTCGAAATTCAAGGTCCCTGAATATTTTTAAGGAGCGAATTAAAACCCCAAATAGCAGATGTCCTGCATATTATTACAGTGGCACTCGATTGGGTCAAATATTACACACCAGGTTAAGAATGAACAGTTGCTCATTAAATGAGCACCTGTTCATTCGAAATCTGGTGGATTCCCCTAATTGTACATGTGGTCAATTAGAGTCTGCATCCCATTTTTTGACATCGTGCAAAAAATATACTGACTTACGAAATGAATTCTTGTATACAATCAATTATCCCGTTACTATTGACGTTAAACTTCTACTAAAGGGGTCAGACACCTTAAGTGTCGATCAAAATATAGACATTTTTATCAAAGGTACAGAATTTTGTTCTTAAAAGCAATAGATTTACATCATAATTCTAGGTTGCATTTCATCTGTATTACACAGAATTTTGTTCTTAAAAGCAATAGATTTACATCATAATTCTAGGTTGCATTTCATCTGTATTACTTTGTTTTTTTTTTAGATTTGTCATGTAGCATGTTCCATAACTTGTTTGTTATATTCGTCAATTATAATTCATAGGAGACGGATTAGTATAAGCTTAGCTTGTTTCCGAATCATGTCATGTTAAACAAAATTTGTATGTATTATAACATAACAGTTTATCATGAATAAATATGTTTATACCAAAAAAAAATGGCGATCAGTACAGTAGGTAAGCAAGTTATTATGTATCTTGATGACGGATTATGTATTGAGCTAGATGATGAACTTTGTAAAGCTGTAGTAAATCAAGTGAAATGTGATTTGATTAATAGTGGTTTTGTTCCTATTGTAGAAATATCACTTTGGAAACCTAACAATCGGTTGATTTGGTTAGGTACATTATTGATAGTGAAGCAGGTTTTATAAAATTCCTAATCAGAGGATTGACAAGATTGTAAGTACTATAAATTATATACGAACATGCTTGGCAACCAATAACACTTTTATGTAAGGAAAGTTGCTTCTTATTGGTCAATGTTATGTCCGAGTGGTAACAGGTTTATATATAGATCAAGTGATCGGATATATTGATTTACCCACAGGCGCATGGGGCATGGATTTCGTTCCCTCCTCCCCATTTAAAAAAAAAAAATTTCATAATCATTCCTTTTTCAAAATTTTCATGATAATATTTTTTTCTTCATTTGACAATATCAGTAGACGTCACACATCATGAATAATACGTGTATTCTGTGTCCACAGTTTTTCGACTGATCCAGTATATATGATAGAAGGTAAACAACTTCATTTTCATATTTCGCGCCATATCGCTCACCTCGGTTGGGAAGCTCCCGTGTTTTTTACACTTTATTCCTTATCTACATATGCCAATGTCGTATCAAACTCTTTCTAAGATACTTAACTAATTGTCCATGTTCGAATTTCAGTCGGTAAGTCGATCTTTTCCAAGAAATCTCACCGAGAATAGCGAATCAGCTTCGTTTCTAGGTCATATTTAATAATCTTAGACGGAAGTAGTGCAATAACGATAACCCTTAACCCTAATAATCCAGTCGTTATATTACGCTCCCGCTTGTCGCTACATTAGCTGAAGAAAAGATCGTACCCAAATAAATCAGGGGCGGATCCAGAGACTCTGTTGGCGGGGGGGGGGCTTAGTAATGGAACAATATTTTCAGTGATAGAATAAATGGAACCAACTGTAGTCCCAAAGCGGCTCCGGTGTGTAGGTCGGTAAACCTTGTTTTCATTTCATTTAGCACATAGTCGAGAAAAGATACAATTATTGACTTCCTAAAGTAGTCTTCCGGACCCTCTGCTTCAACATTATCTCTCAGTATGTGTCTCCCGCATATTCTAGGTTGTTTAACCTATTTGTCTAGCAGTTCACATATTTGAACACTCCTCTCAAAACACTGGTGGCTCAATGTTTCAACATTTGCTTTGCAGTCTAGTGAGCTCTGAAGTTACGCTTTTTAAGGATATGCCTATGTCAAATGATTTCTCTTGTATTGATTTCTTAAAAGCCAGGCACATTTGAACAATAACAATGGTTACGACAAAATCAAAGTTGCAAATGGAATACAACAAAGAAGTTACATCAGCTGCTCTTGGTCTGGTGTATGTGTGTTTTGGCAGTTTTGTAAAGTGCTCAAGGGTCTGAGCATGAGCAGGAAAAAAATCTAAATTAATTTAAGTCTATTTCATTTCTAATTAATTTTGATTATTTTATAATGTATTTATATTAAATTTAGAGTTTAAAATATGATGTTTTAATTGGTATTTTGACAATACATTCATAAAAACTTATAATAAATTTGAATATTTGACTTATCATAATTACTTAATTACCTCTTTGAAGATTAAATTAATGCAAAAAAAATGTATTTGTATTTTGTTTTACATTCATCACACAGATCAAAAACATTCGATTAAAAGCCATATAGTGACGTTAAATAGCTTTGAAAAGCGTATGTTAATATATTTGCTTGACTTTTTCTACATTGAATCCGCCACTGCAAATACATATACAGCTAATAAATAAATAAACACATAAATTATTAAGAACAAAGGAAAAGGAAGCTGAGAACAGCTATAGAATGGGACTATGGCATTTTACCCCCTTCCTCAATAAAAGGGCTCCAAACTTATAAAAATGTGTAAGGGAGCCCGAGGGACCATTTAACTAAGGGGGCTATTTCTTCTTTATTTCATGCTACTGATTTTATAAAACAATAATCTGTCTTACATGGGTAACAAAAAAATAACTTGTGTAAGGCAACAACCATTCTCTTAACTGGGGGTGGGGGGCTGGGATTTTCATTGTGCTCGTAATTTTTTTTTCAGAACCTTCCTCAGTCAAAATATTTTTATCTCATGAGAAGGAGAGCAAAATAGTTTTTCCTATTATGTAGAACAGAAATAAATTTTCCATACAAACAATTTCTAGCCGGTGATAGGATAAATTATTTTTCAGCTACAATGCAAAATCTATTTTTTTTTTCGGTTAGCTAGGGCATTACAATATTATTTTCAAAAACAATCCCAGGTCCCCTGACAGAAATCAGTGTTGAAATCCAGATAAAAAAAATCCTATGTTATCGTATAAGTGGTTAGTTTTGTGGATATCTAATTTTCGCTTTCTTCGCAGGGATGTTAAATGTGCGAAAAATGAATTCCCCAAAATATTATTTCACATTCAAATAGTATCACATAAATAGCCATTGCGCGAAATTTTGTGGCGTAAATAAATGCATCCCATTTCAAGACATTTTCGCCAAATTTTGCTCCTGCGAAATTAGCCACTTATACGGTATTTGTTTTCCATTTGACAAGAAAATAAAATATTTCGTATGAATAAGACCCCATCAAACGAATTGAACGGTTGGTCCCTTAAGATGTAAAAGCTAGAGGCTCAGCCCACTAAGCCTGTATCGCTCACCTGACAATAGAATGATACTGAAGCAAATTTCAAAGGGAGATAATCATTACCTTAACTGTTTTCTATATGCCAAGTGATGGCAATACCTCACATGTCCCTTTGGATCAGGTGAGCTAAAAAAAGGGGGGGGGTAACTCTAGCTACTCTGCTGTGCCAAACTTTGACAGTGCTGGCACACAGAAGTACAAATATGAAATTATGCGACACCGGACAGTAGGAAACATTTTATACCAAATCTGAGTAAACCAGTTAGGGACGGACCATTTAAGGCGACAAAATCAATAAATAGTCTAACTCTTGTGTTGTCCAAAACATTTTTTCCGAACGAAACAAAAAACCATACCCCCCTTTTGCAAGTAAAATGGTAGGTCCGTTACTACTGCCAATAGTGGAGAAACAGATTTTGAATTTTTTGGTTTGACCTATAAAAGGAGAACTAAGTGTTGATCCTTGAGACTGGACATTAGCAGTCGGAGGCAATATTTATGTTCATGTACATATACATATGCAATGATGATATTTATTGGGGGGATGGGGGAGGGCCCCCAAAATAAGATAATAAATCAGCCAAACAAAATTGACGAAGCATTTTTTTTTTCCTTTAATTTAATTCGTATCAATTTTTCTCTTTTTACTTTGGGATTACTGAGTCTGGTAGGGAACATTTATATGGTTCTCAGGGGCGGATCCACGGGGGGGAGGGCACCCGGCGCGCCCCCCCCCTTAAATTGGAAAAAATATGATTTTTTTTTGCGTAAAATCATGATTTTTCACACGAAATACCCCAACAATTTTCAATTATTTTAAGCGCGCCCCCTAACTTGAAATCCTGGATCCGCCCTTGGTTCTGCACTACAGTTTCCGGTATTTGATTTTCTAGATATAATTCAGAGCAGCTTTCCTACTGTTACTAAAATCTTTACTTCACAGCTAATGTGGCGGCAAGCGGCAGCGTAATATAACGACTGGATTATTAGGGTTAAGGGTTATCGTTCTTGCACTACCTCCGTCTAAGATGATTGAATATGACCTAGAAACGAAGCTGCTTCGCTATTCTCGGTGAGATTTCTTGGAAAAGATCGACGTACTGACTGAAATTCGAACATGGACAATTAGTTAAGTATCTTAGAAAGAGTTTGATACAACATTGGCATATGTAGACAAGGAACAAAGTGTAAAAAACACGGGTGTCCCAACAGAGGTGAGCGATATGGCGCGAAATATGAAAATGAAGTTGGTTACCTTCTATCATATATACTGTATCAGTCGAAAAACTGTGGACACAGAATACACGTATTATTCATGATGTATGACGTTTACTGCTATTGTCAAATAAAGAAAAACGCATTATCATGAAAATTTTGAAAAAAAAGGGGGGGTAGAGAAAAAAAAGGGGGAACAAAATCCATACCCCATGCGCATGTGGATTTACCTGTTGCAAAGATGTTTTACATTCCAGGTAAAAGTCAGAGATATATTTTTGGTATAACTGATCTGACGTTTTAGAATGCTTGCTTTAAGGTCAGATTTCAGACAATAGTGAAGTAGTAATATATTTTTTTAAGGTTGTATACCTTGAAATTTACAAGCTATTAATGCTTATCTGTTTTTCAGATGATAAAAATGAAGGCATGTTAATGCCTTGTACAGTTTTTATATACTAACTTTGTAATGCATATCTGAATTTTATTTTCAGAACTGGCATTAAAGGCTTGATATATAATATCAGCCTTGTTGATAACCTAACACTAACATCGAATGAATCGAATGCTATGTCAAGCATTAAGACTAATATACAATGATTATATGCATTATTATTATTTAATGATAATGCTATGCTTATTGCAATTTTTATTATACGCAATGTACATGTATTTTTGCAGGATCATGAGTCTGATGTACAACTTTTGCCGTCACCTTTACTTGGGAATTTAGGCTTACTTGTGGATTTGTTGTGTGTATCTGAAGCAGATAGTACATTTAAAGCATATTATGTTGGATGCATGTGTTGGAAAAAGCTCTTACTAATGGTATTAAACATGTTGGATATATTCCCAGGAGATCCGTTTCATGTTGCATTTATTTATCTTCTTTAATACAAACAAGTCGTACCGTCAGTCCCGTACTAACAGCTTACACTGGACGCATATTGTTTGGGAAAACTTCTCCGACTAATAGTCTGACAGCCAAAAACGTGTTTGATGGTGCAAAACGTTGACTAGTTACACATATAGAGAAAAAGGAACCCATTTAGATTACTCCTGATATGTTACTCAAATTGTATAATTCAGTTTTCAAGGAGAACAATATTATGTTACAGCGTATTATAAGTTCTTGCCCAAGTACTTGCCTTTGCAGAATTTCTGCGTGTTTCCGAGTTATTATAAATTAAGAGGAGCGATATTATTTTCGAATCTTATTATGTGTCGATTTGTATTCCTAAAGTAAAACTGACATATATCGCGACGGAAATACAGTTGTCATATCCCTAATGGATAGCAACTTGTATCCAGTTAAAAAATTTAGAAAAGTATTTATTGTTGTTGAATAGAAACTTAACTAAGTGTAAGGATCGTTTTGAATTGCGAAAGGAGAATAGACCATTTTCATACACTCGTATGAGGGAATTATTTATGGATGCATTTCGACCGTTTGTTTTTTATATTAAGAAATATGGATTACACAGTTTTGAGACCTGGTAGTGCGACTACCGCAGCAAATTATGCAAATTTTGACCGTTTGCAAAGACGAATACGTTTAAAAAGATTCATTAAAAGACAGGTTAATTGGTTCCAAAAAATATAGGTTTGATGACTTTAATTTTGGATGCGTGATAAACAATTTAAAAATGATCTGATTAGTTTATTTATTAAGAAACAAGATAGAGTTTAACTTCGATTTCCCGTTCTTTTTATTCAGCACATTGTACTGTCGTGTGGCTATTCAATTTGAATATTGTTTTTCTATTATTGACCTATACAGTGTATATATATATTTATGGGTATGGTATGTTGCCTAGAAGAAATATCATTTCAATCGTTTGAAGGAACTGAATAAGCCTAGAAGAAATATCATTTCAATCGTTTGAAGGAACTGAATAAGATTGAAATTAATTTCTTCTAGTTATCTGCCCATAGACTGTATGTGTTTTCCCGCGGTCCGTGAAAGTACCATTCAGCACGACAGGGCCGACTCGATTGGGCGAGTTTTACTTCGTTACATGTAGTTAAATTTTATCTTATTTCGAGGAAAACTTTTCTTCTTTATTCCATATTAAAATTTCATAAAGTTTTTGGTTTTCGCACTACAGATATTGAAGTGCATGCATATTTTTGTTTGTATTGTATAATACTATGTTGCTGAATTAAACACAGAACATGGCACTGTCGTGTGGCTATTCAATTTGAATATTGTTTCTCTATTATTGGCCTATACAGTGTATATAGATATTTATGGGTATGGTATGTTGTCTATGGTTTTTGATTGTTGTCTAGAAGAAACATTGTTATCTATTACAGTGCATGCGTACACACAGTCATACAGTTGTAGCACTATTCTCTCTCCTTTCACACAACCTTCTTCGTACAACCAATTATCACCACACAAAGTCATGTCTCTTTCCAATTTACATTTTTTTGCATAAATATAATCTTATCATTTCCAATGAATGTGGGCATTTTAATGTTACACTGTGGGCTAGGAATACGTAATACGAGCACATTTTACACATTTAGATGCCCACAGTCACTGGAAATGATCAGATTATATTCATGCACAAAATGTAAATTGAAAAAAGACATGACTTTGTGTGGTGATAATTGGTTGTACGAAGAAGCTTCTTTGAAAAAATCAGGGTCGTCCTTGCTGAATTCAGCGAGAAAACATTGATGTCAATGTCTACGCCACATCAAAATCAAGTTTAAGTGTAAAAAATGATATTTCCGTTCAACAGATATGTTTTAAATTGTCCTGGCGTATAAAGGTATTATATCAGCGGGTGTCTGTAATTATTTGTCTTCATTAGTAATGTTTACTACCACATATAAACATAAAAACTTATATTGAACCCTCCAGGTTTTGACAGTTGATGATCGGAAACGGTAACGTGCCCACAAACTTTACGTAAACACGTCATTTGCGTCCCACAGGTACATGTACTCATACTGTGAACGCGTGCCCTGCAACAATCACAAATTACATGAACAACAAAAACACGTCTGCTGTCATTTCTAGCATTTATTAAAGAGAGCACATAATACATAAAACAGATCCGGACAAAGTACAAACGGAGATAACTCTTACACAAATTTATATTACGAGACCATACAAACAACTACATAACACATGGTACATATAACATGCGTCATATTGTGATTTATTGAATATCCACAGTTAAGTTCACAAAATAGGACAAAGATAACAAATGCAGCGATTCAAAGGAGGACGGTTTTCTGTATTGCTTTGTTGATCGATATTTTTGTTTAGATTTTCACTGATACCACTGACCCAAATTAAACCAAGCGTGGCTGTAGTGATCCTTGGTTGATCCTCTTGCACATTTGTATTTGACAGCTCAGACAGCAGTTCAAATGACACCGTTTTTACTAAACATTGATATTTCTTTAATTGTCCAGTGTAAGTCAAGATATTCTCAAATTTTAATTGCATCTGCATGGGAATGAGTAGTTCAACAAATATTCAGCGTTCTTCTGTTAAATCGGTCTCTCAGCCGACGTGCACCGAATATGCAAATTATACATATTAAGGTTATATGGGTCTAGGACAAAAGCCTCCCCCCGGACAAAAGCCCCGGGAGGCTTTTGTCCCGCTGCCGATTATATTTAAATCTTCTACTCAGAACCCACTGAATCAAATATAAGAAAACTTGCTTTGGATGGTCATTGAGTGACACCCTTTCAAAATTGTGTCCAACAGACTCACTCTCCATTCAAGATGGCGGTCGTTACTAAGAAAAGGTTGTTTTTTTTTCTTTAATTATCCATTACTGCCTTATTGTATATCAATATGAGCTCAAATGTTACCTGTTGTTTAATGGCAATGAGTAGTTCATCATATATTCAGGATTTTTCTGTGATTTTTATTCTTTTAGAATCTGAAATGATTTTTGATATTATGCAAATTTCCCGCGTATTTATATCCTAATCTTTTTCTTAGAACCAACTTACCTAAATTTAACCAAGCCTGGCTGGGATGTTCCTAGGATTAAACAATTGTGTTGAACAGACCTGAAATATAATTCAAGGTGGCCGCTGCTACTAAAAAAAAATTTTAATTCCTTTTTATTCAACCCCTCCCCCTCCCCATTTAATTCCTTTAAAATAATCATTTTGAAGTATAGCGACATATTTGTTAGAGCTGCTACTGTTTTAATATTAGGAGGCGACCATTAGGAACACATTCCCTTATTTTTTTATTTTCACTTAAGTCTGATTTATTGATTGAGTGTTCAGTAGCATCCATTGAGTAGTTGTATATTAAGGATGAGAACAAATGCAATAATGTATATTAAAAAAAATATTAAGAAATAAGGGAAGGCATAGGAATAGGTCATCCGAGTCAAGGAAGTTTGACTGCCATTTCAAAAACATGAAGCATTGGATAAGCATGACAAATATAGTCCAGCCTTTCATATTGGTTACATTTTATCTATTCTTATTCGAAATTTACAAAGTAGGTCTTCAGCACGCAGAAATCGTCATGGTACTCTCCATGTACGTTACCCACTATGGTCCATGAACAGGATGTTCGTATTATAACCTGACAACCACTGACCCAGAAGGCTCGCCCTATCCACCACCAGGGGACGCGTCGATCTGTTCTGTGGGTTTGAGCCCTGAAAACCTTCACATAACAAAGCGAAACAAAACAAAAACTAAAAAGATTAACAAAACAAATTAAAAAGGGACCCCACCATAAAACCAGTGGTAAATGTTTTTTTTTATTTCCTACTTTCAGACTGACAGTGGAGACTACCAATGTCAACTGATTTGATAATACAGGGACATCACATACTACATTTTCTCTAAACTATGTAATGATTTGGGTAGTTAAAGTGCTAAAATAGTTTTGATAAACTGGCAAATAAAATATCTCTATGTTTTAAGAAACTGTTTGTAATTTGGAAAGGAAGTGTACAGTGGGGCAGGCAGACAATTCCAACAGACTTAATATATATAATCGTCAGTATCCTAGACAGCTTATGTTTGGTTGTAGTAGTTTATGATGTTTAACGCCACATTCAGCTATATTTCAGTTATTTTGTGGCGGTCAGTTTTATTGGTGGGTGGAAAACCAAAGTGCCCGGAGACAACCACCGACCTGCCGCAAGTAACCAACAAACTTTATCACATAATGTTGCCTCGCCTGAGCGGGATTCTAACTTTAGTCTTATATTTGGAAAAGGGGATGAAAGTTCTTTTACACTGTATGAATTGATGATTGTTTTAAATGTCATTATTGTAGGTAATGAATATTCAATGCTACGGTGTTGTCTATTTCAAATCATATCGTATATTAGTATATGTGATATAATCACAGAACGTTCAAGTAGACCATCAAACTCAACCATTGCTGTTTCGTATTTATTTATTTATTTATATATCACTCATTACATTTATTATATCTATGCATTGTGTATTCAATTTCAGAATCGGGATGGATTCAAGTAAATTTCAACAAGCACAGGAAATGGTGTACACAATCCCGTCGAAGTTTCGGTTTGAGAGCAGTATTCCCATTAACGTTGAGAGTGCAGTTAATATTACAGGAATTGGATTAATAGATGATGATATATTGTTATTGTGTGACTATGTAACTACACAACTTTACCTCGTGTCCATAGAACAACAAAATCTAACGCGGATCAATTTGACAGGTAAATCATGGGGTATTATAGTGAAAGAAGGGGAGGATGAAGCTTTGGTAACATTACCTTATGAGGAATATATTCAGGTCGTAAACACAGCCACCATGACTTTAGCACGGAGACTAAAGTGCCCTGATGATTGTTTTGGTATACCATTAATAGACAGTAACATTGTCTTAGGTCGACGTGGTGAAGTGCATATCATTAATAAAGAAGACAGACATCTTAGATATATGGCACTGGATAGTTATATTCTGCATTCACTCTATTACGGAAACGAACGGCAATTGCTTTGTTGTGATCATAGCAAAGACAAGTTCCATTGTGTTAATGTAGATGGTACCATGGTATTTTCTTACAGCTGTGGAGATCTTGATTACCCTTCTGATGTAACAGTTGATGTTCAAGGAAACTCGTATGTTAGAGGACGTAGGTCAAATAATCTACATCGTAAAACACGTAATGGTATATCAATAGGTATTATGCTGAACGAAAATGATGGATTGAGATCGCCAGGGTGTATCACCTTCAACAAACAGTATTCAACATTATACATCTTTAACAA
The DNA here is from genome assembly GCA_002080005.1 of Gigantidas platifrons. Taxonomy (NCBI): domain Eukaryota; kingdom Metazoa; phylum Mollusca; class Bivalvia; order Mytilida; family Modiolidae; genus Gigantidas; species Gigantidas platifrons. Next base: position 31,327 of record MJUT01053193.1, read on the forward strand.
TGGCAACGACCAGTTACTGACATTTTCCTGTCAATAATTAGACCATAGCTAAAAATGTTATAAATGACCTACATGTAAATGTTATATTATTGATATTCTATGTTAGTACTGACCAGTACAATGCACTATGCTGGACAGTTTCCTAGAGCAGATCCCAATATCTGTTCTGGAACAACACTTCAACATCTAAGCACAAAACTTGTACATAGTTTTTACCTAAAATACATAGTATATAAAAACAAAAAAAAAGGATATAACTTCTGAAATTTTATCTCTTGCACATATATGACTGTATATATTGAACTAGATCCCACGCACGCGCGGCATAGTGACACCAGCTCCGGGCACGTTATCATCAGTATGTTACTGGAGTGCTGAACTATCAAGAAGAAGAAAACATCACAGTTCAAAACGTTATATATAGTATATCCATCAAACTTACGAAAATCATCTGTATCTTCTTTAAAATAATACCGCTTTGTAACTTGCCGGAAGTTGATAAAACATTTTCAACCAGAGCTCAGTGATGACAGTGAAATAGATCCTTTTCAAAATGATAATTATGGATATGAACTTTTCATGAAGGCCATGATTGTATATTATTAGTATATTTACCTAACTGTAATGGTACCATGAGGCATCCATTTACCTTTCTTTAATGACTGACATCCTTCAGCTTCAGATATACGGCACCACGTGATTAGTTCAAAGCTGGGATTTACGTCAAGGACAAATCGTGCAGGGGTCACAATACTATCTATATCGAATGTTTCCCCATTATTTTTGTTTTTGGCTTGTTTTTTTTTGTTTTTTTTTAGTAAACAACTGTTTAATACAGAAATGTGCATTTTGTGACAATACATATATTAATTTAATGTATAAATTAACTCAAAATATTAAATGCTGGATATATTCAAAAAATATCATAGTTTGAAAAGGGGGATCCTGTCCCCGAATGCATGTGATTATAAGAATTTATTTTTTGTGATTTATTTTGTTATAAAAAATGGCTTTGACAGTTTAGATATAGCCTGAAAATACATACAGGCATAACTTGATCTCTTATTAAGGGTAATTAAAAAATCAGGCCTCTATTCTATATAGAGGGTGTCTTCACACTTAGCCAACATTTTGAAAAAAAATTATGTACAGGTAATTTTTTTATGTTCGCCAAGTGATATTAATTGTGTTGTTTATTTAACATTTAATATAGGTTAATTTATGGTATTCTGCTATTGTATGTTTCTATTTCACATAAATGAATTGATTTGATCGATTTATTATGTTTAACGCCACTTTTAGCAATATTTCAGCTACAACAATGCGACCAATTTTAGTGGTGGAAGAAGGCAGAGGACCCGGACAGAACCACCGACCATAGGCAAGCAACTTGTAAACTTTATTACTTGCGGCTGCGAGTCGAGTGCATCCTTTTTGTAATTTACAAAGCCCGGTGGGAACCCACGCCTTATTGGTGATAGGCTTGTATGCGTTGTTAGGTAATCCGACCACCTAACTCATTTAGCCACTTGGCCTTCTTTAACTTAAATGACTTAATGATTTTCCTATGAAATAAAACTAAAACAAAATCTTAATCTATAATTTATACTCTTTCTTTTGTAAAAAATATTTTATTGTGTTATTATTGTTTGTATTAATGTATTGCTTGACCCTTATGGGTTTAAAATTCAATTGAATAAATAAATTAATTAAATATAGAAACGTAGAGAGAGCAAATGTGACAATGAAAACAGTACTTTATCTTCACATAATACCTGCATCGGTGGCGTAATGGTTAGCGCGTTCGCCTCGAATGCGGTAGATCGTGGGTTCGAGCCTCGGTCGGGTCAAACCAAAGACTGTACAATTGGTATTTGTTACTTCTCTGCTAAGCACGCATCATTTAGGAGAAAGATCAGGGAATGGCTGGCTCTGAATCAGAATAATGAGTCCGAGTGGAGCGACCTCTCTTCCACGCAGACTGTTGTTTCGGTGAGCTAGCGCTATGAAAATTCAACTTAGCGTGTTTGCCTGGTACAAAGCGGATCTTCTCATCTCATTGAAAGTTAACTTGTTCTCGCCATGATATATCCAAAAAATTGCTGAATTGGCGTTAAATAACAATCACTCACTCGCTATATCCATAAAACATACAGATGTTGAAAGTTCTTGATATTTGATAAATTAAATGCACTACAGTTCGTTGGTTGTTTGGGGTTTTTCTGCAGCATTTTAACGATGGCAAATATGCAAGGATGCGCATGATATGCCAACCCTGCATGCTATTTGTTGTCGTTGCATGATCGTTGTCAAAAGGATTCCACAAGTCCAGCTGCTGTCCCAAGTCTCAGTAACACAGTCAGTAAATCCGGTCATTTCAGGGCTAAAATTGTCATTTTAGTCAAGAGCAACATCTTGTACCCTCTGAATTTGAATTAATGCCAAAACAACTGCTCTTCTCACTAACTTTTTAACATTGTCATATTGTTTATATTTAGACACTAAACCACAAGACTGAGTCTTTCTCCATATGCACTGTGTGTAGTGAAAAAAAGGCTTTAACAATAGTGAAACTTTATCACATAATGTTGTATCGAGTACGCCTCATCATGAACTGGGATAGAACTCACAAATTTAGTGGTGTTAGAATTTGAATTTGAATTTTTGTCTTTAACGCCACTTTCAGCAATATTTCAGATATATCATGGCGACCAGTTTTAGTGGTGGAGGAAGCCGGGGTACCCGGAGAGAACCACCGACCATGGGCAAGTAACTGGTAAACTTTATCACTTGCGGCTGCGAGTCGAGTGCACCCTTTTTTTAATTAACAAAGCTGGGCGCGAACCCACACCGTATTGGTGATAGGCTTGTATGAGTTGTTAGATCCAGCGACCTAACTCATTGAGCCACCCGGGCCCTAGTGGTGTTAGACACTGACTGCACAATTAGTTGTAAATCCATATACAATACGAACACGACCACGGCGGTCCAAAAAAAGGGTCTACTAGTTTGATCTTACTACTTAATGCTCTGTGATTATCGAAGAAGCAACAAGTATAAGTCTTTGGTTTGACCCAACCGAGGCTCGAATTCACAATCTATTGATCTCAATGCGAGCACAAAAACCGTATTACCACACCCTATACGGTTCATAAATATCTTGGAAAATGTAATTACATGTTAAATTATGAAGTTTTTTCTTTTTTGCTTATTATCTACTGACAAACTTTATATCGTCATGTATGTTTGAATCAAGTTTAAAGTACAAATGTATGTTGATATTAATTTTGTATAATATTTATTCATGTATAATTAATGTAGATGAATATAAATTGTAGAAAATGTCTTGCTTTAAGATTGATTGATTGATTGATTTTTTTGTGTTTAACGCCACTTTCAACAATATTTCAGCTATATCATGGCGACCAGTTTTAGTGGTGGAGGAAGCAGGAGTACCCGGAGAGAACCACCGACCATGGACAAGCAACTGGTGAACTTTATCACTTGCGTTGCGAGTCGAGTGCACCCCTTTTGTAATTTACAAAGCCGGGCGCAAACCCACGCCGTATTGGTGATAGGCTTGTATGAGTTGTTAGATTCAGCGACCTAACTCATTGAGCCACCCGGGCCCCTCTTGCTTTAAGATGTATATATGAGTCCTATGTTACCGTGATAGTTAAAAAATATGGCGGCGAAAATTGTTTAAATGTCATGTGAATACACGGAAATACAGAACACGCAGTACCTACCATATGAGCGGAATATTCGTGTAAAATGTGCGTATGCGTTTAACAGTCATTAAGACATGTTATGTTATTATCTCATCATTGTAGTAGTGTTTAACTGTACAGTACAAACAATTGGAAAAATATATGAACTAAGTAGTTCTCAAATGGAAATCTCCATCCACCATCTTGTAAACTGTATGGCCAATTACATTCATAGTGCAATTTAAAGGATATTCATGCTTTACAGCTGCATGGAATTTACTAAAAAGTTTAGATAGACAGAAGTATATATCAACTAGCATGCAATCATCTAAGTAAAATAAGTGAAATAATTCAATTTTCGGGACTATTTTTTCGGCGATGGAGAGGGGGTCAATTCCGATGATCTTTCCGATTTTCCTGTTTGTTTTTGGACATGTTTAAAACGAAATGTTTTAGATATCTCAAAGAAACATCAGACTAATATTAGTGGCTAAATAATAATCAATACTATAATAAGAACTCGTATGTGTTGCATGCTAAATATTTCATACTCTTGTATGTGTGAAAGCAATTACTTTTCTATTGTATGATTGTATTATGTATTGTATTTGATTTATGAGGGCCTCAAGTTAGATTAGTGAAAACTAATTGAGTATACCCTCTTTAAATAAAGGATATTATTATTATTATTATCTTACTCGACATCACACATTTAGAAAATCAAATAGTGTATTTCAGAGTAAATTTTGTTCTTTATCTGGGATATCCCATTTTTTAAACGAAACGTTAAATTCCGAATGAGAGCAAATTTAAAATGATAGAAATAAACCATACGACAGAAAGTTATAAAGAGTCCGTTTCAGATTGGGTAAAACCCACTATTTATTTTTCAATAATCTATTCATAAAGATAATCATCAAATGTGAATTTACCTTTTCCGTACTTTTATATACAGCTTGTATTCCGCAACATATTTAGCTTACACTTAATTTCAAATTTTAATATAAATTTCAGGAACTTATATTTTTCTTACCAGACTTCATTATATGAGTGTCTATATAAGAAATAGGAACTACTAACTCTTCGCGAGCACCTGTGATCGCCATAGTTTTATATGAATCCGTATTAGTACTCATGTTTGTAGCTGTCTGTGTTTTGTTTTGTTTGTCTTCGTTGTGTGTCATGAGCCCTAACAATGTTTCCTTTGCCTCTGGATTGTGCATTTTAATTTACCGGGCGGGCTGGAGGGAGGGAGCCGACTGGGACTCGAACTCGTGATGCACTGCACATGAGGCGTGTATATAATAGTTGATTATTTTTAATGGCCTATCAATAAATTATACAGATGGATCAAAAATAAAAAAAAAGTTCTAATTATGAAATCCCCCTTGTATCCCCTATTATGTGAAAAACTCTATAAATGTTTCTATCTGATTTTCATTAGGAATTCAACACCTCAACTCTTTTCAACTCAAATATTTTTTGTGTGCCTCTGTTTTTGTCTTTGGTGGACTTCCGATCGAAAAAAAAAACAAGCAAACAAAGCCTTTGTAGAGGACCATCCAATGACCATTAGTACCAAAATGTATTTCCAATTGGCCAAGCGAGGACGGACCTAAAGTGATGACAGTACATCGCTTAGCCAATTGGGTCGGGAGTTCTAAAATTTGGTCCCCTAAACTCATATACATGACGCTGGTATCCATGACTTGATTCTGCCATCTCCCAATAAAATGGCATATTTAAACTAGTTTTATGGATCCAAGCTGGCTTTGTTTGTAAGCGAAGCAAAAATAAAAGATGGATTTATAATATATGTTTTATTATTATTCATAAGTGGGTGGAACTATAAACTCACATTTATCGAAAGTGTAACAGATTCATAATTACTTTGGGATTGACATACCTATAGTACAATCAAATGTTTGGCTGAGATCCGAATTTTATTTCCGTATAAATTATCATGCTTGGCGTTTTCCAATCTACTATAATAAAATTATTTTATCATGATAGGAAAATCCTATGTTTTGGGAATATGACATAATGTAAAGAGATGTTATCCTCCAGACACTAAAATTGTGGACTAAATAGACGTTTTATTTCAACAACATTAGTCTGGATTTGTGTACACAAGTTTTCTAACCATAGGGGTCTAAAATATGGCAGGGTGGGGCCGGATTAGCCTAGTAGCAAAAGTAGCATATATTAAGTGCCAACACCTCCCCCCACACCCGCATTTTACTCATTTTAGATGGGGTTTTTATAACTCTATGCTAGCAAGCTGTAACGTTATTGCTAACATGCCGGGGGAGGGGGGGTGGCTATGCTTTATAGCGCATGTTGGAAACCCCATACTATCTTACATGTAATCCTTGAATGATGGTAGGTCTACTATTTTTTTTTTTAATTTATAGCATATGATGCATTAGAAATCGACAATATTCAATTGGTAAATTATTTTTAACAATATACAAAAAATTGACACACGTTGAAGGTAGACATTCATTTGAGCAAAAAATCAACTGTATGAGCTCATAATGAGCAATAATAACAGGTTTTGAAATTGTTGATTGTGGCATGCTACAAAGCAAACATTCCAGACACTATCCTCTATCTGTTTCTCCGTAGTAATCTAAATTTCGCTAACATTGTGGACTAAGTAAACGTCTTGTTTTGACAAGATTAGTCTAGACCTGTGCATAAACTTAACAATAAGTTTCTAGCAATGGGGTCTAAAATATGACAAGGTATGGCTGGTATAACTAAGTCACAAAAGAAACATATACTAACTCACCCCAACAACCCCTCCCCTCCCGAATTTTTGAGAGCATTTTCGAACTCTATGCTTGCAAGCTGTCATTTGAAATCTAAATATCACGATCTGGTAACGTTAATGCTAAAATGTCGGGAAAGGGGGGTGGGGCCGGTTGTACTGCTATGCTACTCCAATTAAATTGAATTATCTTATTTCGTAAGAAAATGTATAGGCCATATACATGTGTATTTTTTTTAATGTAGGACCCCTTTATTACGCACGATACAGGCTCCCACATTAGCCTATTTGTAATCCGGCTCTGATGATAGGTCGACTATAATTATTTTTTTTTTAATATATGATATATAATATAGTCTTATTAGAAATCCACAATATTCAAATGTTATCTTATCTTTATCAATATACAAAATATGGCACTCATTTCAGGTAGACATTCAGTTGAGAGGTTATTTCCCCTGAAAAAAAACTAATTGAAGGTAGACAAATCTGAAAGTCTATCTCAGATGATAGTCATATGTAATTGTTTTATTATTCTTATCCCCACATTTATTTCAAAATTACATGCCAATACTATAACATTGTTTCTTTGTTTCCTTCTTCTTCCTTTTTTTTCACTTACTATATTGGCAATCTCGTCCTCACTGCA
>MJUT01053205.1:15473-34074 GCA_002080005.1 Gigantidas platifrons
TAGTCCAGCTCTATAAATACCATCAATACGTACGTAAACTAGTTTCAAAGTAGAAGTATTCATTATCATAGTCCAGCTCTATAAATACCATCAATACGTACGTAAACTAGTATCAAAGTAGAAGTATTCGTTATCATAGTCCAGCTCTATAAATACCATCAATACGTACGTAAACTAGTATCAAAGTAGAAGTATTCATTATCATAGTCTAGCTCTATAAATGCCCTCAATACGTACGTAAACTAGTATCAAAGTAGAAGTATTCGTTATCATAGTCCAGCTCTATTTTGGGAATAAAATCACCAAAATCTGTTATCTGAACATCCATTACTCTGCTATTGACACTTGTATGGTCACCAATGGTTACGCTGTCTGGAGTCATACCAAATGTTGGTGGTCCCTCTAAAGAAAACAATGCCAAATAAAAAAAAAAAAAAGCATGAAAAACACTTGCATGACCACATCATGTCACAGCGATGAAGATTTTGGCACATAAAACTAGCATAACTCTCCATTTTTCTTTAAAATGCCTGCACCAGGCCAGGAAAGTGAGCATTCATTTATCGATTTTACTTCTTTCTACGATTTTTCTATTGTACAGTATATGTGTGTTAGGGGGTTATAGATTTTACCTCTTTCTACGATTTTTCTATTGTACTGTATATGTGTGTTAGAGGGGTTATATATTTTACCTCTTTCTACGATTTTTCTATTGTACTGTATATGTGTGTTAGGGGGGTATAGATTTTACCTCTTTCTACGATTTTTCTATTGTACTGTATATGTGTGTTAGAGGGTATAGATTTTACCTCTTTCTACGATTTTTCTATTGTACAGTATATGTGTGTTAGGGGGGTATAGATTTGACCTCTTTCTACGATTTTTCTATTGTACTGTATATGTGTGTTAGAGGGTATAGATTTTACCTCTTTCTACGATTTTTCTATTGTACTGTATATGTGTGTTAAGGGGGTATATATTTTACCTTTTTCTACGATGTTTCTATTGTACTGTATATGTGTGTTAAGGGGGTATAGATTTTACCTTTTTCTACGATTTTTCTATTGTACTGTATATGTGTGTTAAGGGGGTATAAATTTTACCTCTTTCTACGATTTTTCTATTGTACAGTATATGTGTGTTAAGGGGGTATATATTTTACCTCTTTCTACAATTTGTCTATTGTACAGTATATGTGTTTTAGGGGGGTATCGATTATGCCTCTATTTCTATGATTTTGGAACCGACAGGGTGGTAATTTTTATTTTCATTTGATTTCAATTACTAGTACATGTATAATGAAGGACATATGTAGTCGAGGGCTTAATTTTGTTGCCTTCTGCCAAGAAACAAATACAGATCCAGTTAAATCAGTTAAAATTAAAGACTGATACCAAAATGTCTAAAATTTTGAAATGAGAAGGACTATTTACTTTAAAATTTCTTTTACTGATTATGAATTATGAAAGAAAGTGATGGTCATCCATTCCCCCAATATTAACAAAACGAACAATCACCTCTCATCTTAACTGCATGCGCTGGACACAAAAAGCACACGACAAATTACGTTGGAAATCCAGATCCTGGCTTGGGACAGACACACTATTTCACATGGCTACTAAGTTACTTACTAACTGTAGAAGTATAAGACATGGTGTAAATTCTACTTGACTGCTCGGGTAGGGACTCTACGGTCATCTGATCACTAACATTTGTAGAGCTCATATTATTCCGTAGAATCGTCGTCGGACATGGCTTCTCAGAAGTCTGGCAGTCATAGTACCCAATGATGTTTTGTCCACCGTCGTGCCTGAAATACGAATTGCATGTTTAATATAGTTAAGACAAAGTAATTATATATAGTGGAAAATTAAAATTAAAATATCACACCGATGGATCCGAAGAAGCTTCAAAATTCAATCGAAAAATCGTAGAACGACAGAAAGACACAGGCAAAATCGATATCCCAAACACACATTATATATGCTTGTGGGTCACTTTCGTGGATTGAGGAATAGTCTGAAAATGAGCAGAAAACTTCTGAAAAGGTAATAAAAATTCATTTAACGCCGCATTGAATGGTTTTGAAATGAGAAAATTGTCGATATGGTCTTGTGGGTTTGTTGTTTATTGGTGTACTATATATTATTCTTACATTCAGTACTATTATATGCTAAAATTATAATAATTACTCACCATCCAATAATATCTCCTGTGTTGATTAATATCCTCTCATTTTCAGGTACATTGTACCTTGTTTGTTTGTTAACGTCTGTTGCTATTGTGAAATATAATATAATACATATATGCAAGTAATGTATAGTAAAGACACAAATCATTTCAGAGTGAAAATGAAATACATATTTAATAAATATTTATATATTACATTATTTTTGCATTAAAAACTTAGATATATAATTAAGTGCGAAATATGTGTTTCTGAAAAAAACAGGGACGTTCATAGTTAACAGATTGAAAGACAAATAATGTAAAAGTTTTTGTGAGCAAACTAAAGGACCTAAACAGGACCTAAACAGGATTATTAAAATGATCTAAACTTACATACTTGATTGACCTTAGTTTTAACTATTTACATTATCNCTAAGCGCAAATACGACATTTGACATTAAAAATCCAGGTCTTGTCTTTAGACATACACAATACTTCACATGACCACTAAGTTACTTACTAACTGTAGAAGCATACGACAGGGTGTACGTTCTATTTGACTGCGGGGTTAAGGACTCTACGTTGATCTCATTCCCAACGTTTGTAGAGCCCATGTTATTCCGTAATGTCGTCGCCGGACATGGCTTCTTTGAAGGCAGGAAGTCATTGTATCCACTGATGTTTTGTCCACCGTCGTGCCTGAAATACGAATTGCATGGTAAATAAAGTTAAGACAAACTGATTAAATATAAAGGAAAATAAAAATAAAAATATCACATTGATGGATCCGGAACAGCTTGCAAATACAATCGAAAAATCGTAGAGCGACAGTTAGACAGAGGCAAAATCGATATCACAAGCACAAATTATATATGCTTGTGGGTCACTTTCGTGGATTGAGGAATAGGCTGAAAAGGAGCAGAAAACTACTGAAAAGGTAATACAAATTCATTTAACGCCACATTGAATGGTTTTGAAATGAGAAAATTGTCGATATTGTTTATTGATGCACTATATATTATTCTTACATTCAGTACTATTATATGCTAAAATTATAATAATTACTCACCATCCAATAATATCTCCTGTGTTGATTAATATCCTCTCATTTTCAGGTACGTTGTACGTTGTTTGTTTGTTAACATCTGAACCTATTGTGAAATATAATATAATACATATATGCAAGTAATGTATAGTAAAGACACAACTCATTTCAGAGTGAAAATGAAATACATATTTAAAAAATATTGATATATTACATTATTTTTTGCATTAAAAACTTAGATATCTAATTAAGTGCGAACTATGTGTTTCTGGAAAAATCAGGGACGTTCATAGTTAACAGATTGAAAGACAAATAATGTAAAAGTTTTTGTGAGCAAACTAAAGGACCTAAACAGGTCCTAAACAGGATTGTTAAAATGATCTAAAGTTACATACTTGATTGACCTAAGTTTTAACTATTTACATTATTTAGAAACTGCAAATTACAACGATGAACATATTTAATAAGCCATGCCAGTATACCTTAGTTTTATTTCTCAGCAGATGCAATGATTGCAGTATACATTGTCATATTAATTTTACCTTTAACAACTACTGTGTTAGTCTCAACAAGTGTGTATCTATTGACGTCAATCTTTCTCCATACAATGAATGTTATATTCCCTGTCTTTACAGGTATATAATGCCACAAGGTAATCTGTCCACAACAATGGACGGTATTAACTGGATCTATGAGAAGATATCCGCTTCCCACACGTAACAAATATATAAAAACATGCTATAAATTGTCCACTTAGCACACGATTACAAAGTTGCGTTTAGGGTTACGGTGTTTAACGCCACTTTCAACAATATTTCAGCTATATCGTGCTGAGCAGCTTTATTGGTGGAGGAAACCAGAGTATCCAGAGAAAATCCCAGACCTGCCGCAAGTCATTGACAAACTCGATTACACCCACCATGTATATTTGGTATTACAATGCAGTGACTGTTGTATAACCTCTAATGAGCCATTGTTTCTACTATGTAATGACGAGAACAAGTTACATTCGATAAGATGATAATAATTGTGTCCATTTTATACTAGAACAACACATTTAGGTATTTTTTATAGAGCTAGCTCACTGAAATATACTGTTCAAGGCAACTGGATCTCCAACAGCAATACATATATATAGTCAAACTAGAAAAAAAAAAAACATGCACATACTCGCTTCCATTGAAAAAGACAAAATGAATGACAAAATAAACCTAGACAGTGCAATAGGATGGCCATTGTATTAATGCTAGCTACATACCATTAGAGGAATCTGTCTTTAGTTGTAAAGATGCATTTTGCATATTATAAAAATTCTGATCACCACAATCTAGAACAAAAATATAATAACGAAAATTACACGTCAAATATGTACAAATATAGATACACATGTACATAGAGAATGTGACCGAGTGGTCTAGGGCCCTGGACATAATGTTAAGCGATTGGTGCTGCAGTGTATCATTAGTGCTAGATCAAATCACTGGAGGGTGAACAAAGATTTGTCAGAACACTGTTGGATTACATTTGCAGACGTATTAAAAAGGCTTATCATTTTATTATGAACACACACTTTCTCACTAAAAATATTTTTTTATTATAATGTAAATTGTTTGTTTTTCACAATATTATATTTAACGTGTCGCCTTATTATCAAGTTCAAATCTACAGGGTCAATCAATGCTATTCCACGGTCGTCATCATAAACTGGACGACCGCTAAGAAGGTTTTTTCTTTCCCCTATCACTGCCAAGAATTTTACCGGACTTGACTGTATATATGAGCTACACAGTGGGTGTCTTATAGGAAGCAGGAACTGCGTACCCTTCACGAGCACCTGAGTCACCCCCAGTTTTTGGTGGAGCACGTGTTACTCATCTTTCTAGTTTTCTGCGTTGTTATTTTGCTTTGTTTGTCTCCGTGCTGTGTCTTGTCCCAAAGATTGATTTGTTCATGGATTATCAATGTTTGATTTCCCCTTCACTTTTTTCTAACGGTTCCTTACATGTAATGTTATCAATTTGATTCCCGTCCATAGTTAGATGAACTCGATGCCACTGTGTATGATAACTTTTCTCAATGAATTGAAGAAGGTATATGATATTCCCTGTTTTTGTCCAACAACAAAGCAGACGAATGACGATAAGACTGTACTACCCATGTCATATAACCCTTATTTTCATTGTAGTAGCATCATGCTTTTATCGGTCGTTGCATTATATGTCCTTCGATTTACGGCTTCTGATTTCATCATTACTATCTTCAATCTTTTCTTATGTATCTTTTATTAAGATAGGGTTAAGGTTAGAGCTATGGTGTTTAACGCCACTTTCAACAGTATTTCAGTTATATCGTGGCGGTCAAATTTATTGGTGGAGGAAACTGGAGTACACGGAGAAAACCACAGACCTGTCGCAAGTCACTGACAAACTTTATCACATAATGTTGTATGGAGTTTGAACTCATAGCTTTAGTGGTGATAGGCACTTATAGCACAGGTAGTAGTATATCTAACTACAATACGATCACGACCACGATGACCTGGTACACACATATCAAGAAAAAGTTAAGTTAGTGCTATGGTGTTTAACGCCACTTTCAACAGTATTTCAGTTATATCTTGGCGGTCAATTTTATTGGTGGATGATACCGGAGTACACGGAGAAAGCCACCGAACTGTCACATAATATTGTATGGAGTACACTTCGCCATGAACTCAATTACAAATGAAGTAATTTTAACTTAACACTCACGAGAGCAATCCTCTTCGTTACAATCTCTTGTTTCGGTTGATGATCCTTCATACTCAGCTGGTAATAATCCGTTATTACACGAGCGTGTTCTTGTCTGTATACCCGTTACACAGGACCCTGAACAGTTACTCCATGGTTCCCAACTGCTACAAGGAAATTCTACAGCATAAACAAAGACATACGTTTATTAATGATTCGACTGACGTTTAGCTTTCTAAACTTGTAGTTTAAGGTTTTAATCCCTTTCTAATACATGGACCATTTAACTAATACATGGGCCATTTATTTTTTTAAGTCATCACGGATTTTTTACCAACGCAAGCTAGATGCGGTACAGGGTCAGGAAATTGGCATATATTTACGAGTAGAGAAATGACCTCGTCAGGAAAAACAACATATACAATTAAAGGAAGACCATTAATTTACTTGAAAGTTGATGAATAATTGGAGTCGAAGTCTCTTTGATGTATCAATACCCACTTCTTTAATCCTAAGACTAAATGCTTACAAATAATAAATTCTAACTTCTTACAATTAATACAAACAACAAAACCCACAAAAACAAAAAAATAATAAAAAATAATAATACAAAATCAAATCAAATAAAAAATAAAAAAAAACAAAGAACAGAGAACAAAAAAATATATGCCAACACCCTAAGAACAATTCCGATATCAAATAGACAAAATCGTAGATACCGATGGTAATTAACACTCGCCATCCTGACTTGGTTAACCGTCACATGGATATGTTTCACTTGTCGCAAGCGCTTTCTGGTTCTTTCCTCATTCATGACTTACCACCGGGTTAGTAACTAGAGTAACACGACGGATTCCACAAGTGGAGCAGAAACTGCTTATCCTTCCGGATCGCCTGATTTCACCACCGGTTTTGGAGGGGTTCGTGTTACCTGATTTTTTGTTTTATGTGTAATGTTTAAAGATCGCTGTTTGCTGATTGTCTTTTTTCTTTTGGCCATTGCGTTGTCTGTTCTTCGTTTGATGGATTATGATTACCCAATGGATATCTTCACACTCTTCTTCGCAACATACGTATACATGGCCACTCACTCTCCTGGCTTGATACAGACACTTCAATAAAAAGGAGCGCGTTAACTACTATTATTTCTATCGACGTCTGTTTTTGCCGTTTTTGTGTTTATATAGTACACCATTACATTTTATCTGTTGATTGCTATCGATAGGTCTCCTTTTATGCTGAAGTACAATGTCAGACCGCCTACAGGTTTCAATTTTGTAAGGATGTTATGATTTCAACATTATTTAACATATCATTCCATTATATTAATTCGCATGTTTTTATTTTTGAATGATGCTTTGACAGCCGCTGGAAGAGGGCGAAACCAAGACCTATTTCTATTCTTGTTATCTGTCTCTGTATTGTAGTGACTGCCCATGTACACAGTCCCTGGTGCACACTGCCTATGATAATGATAGATTATTATATGGCATTTTTCATATTTCATGTTGTATGAACCCGAGACATCCATATTAGCCCAAGGGCCGAAGGCCCGAGGGCTAATATGGGTCGAGGGATGATATGACATGTCATATGAAAAATGCCATATCATAACCTATTGATCATATACTTCAATATTGTGAGAGCTGATTGTTTTCAGAAACCATATCTTGATATGGGATATGAAGCAATAATGTCATACTATGCATAAATGGAAGCGAAGTAATTCTTGATTAACTTCAGATCATACTCAGCTTCCCTACTTGTGCTTCAGTTTTTCATTTGATTTATGAAGCCAGCAGGGTCATCATTCGTTGCATAACGAGCATTTTCCATGTTATCTCCGTTATCCATTTTGACAGTAGCAGACGACGGAAGTAGACAAAGATAAATTAATAACGACAATGCATCGGATCAGAAAAAGTGAATTCCAGGAAATATTATTTTTCAAAAAAGAAGACGTTATAATTGCGAAACCTAAATAATCGATCTCATTAAACATTTCCTTCCGTCATTTAGAAAAATCCATATTACACCTCATGTAATACGGATCAGGTTATTACACCCCCTGGAGATATGACTTGTTGCATTTCGAATTTATGAAACATGCAAAATTAAACATATCTTGAGTAAGTATATGATAATGCATATTATCCAACCTACCACACAGTCAATATCCAAATACAGTGCTCCGTCTCTAGAACAAAGTAATTATCTTACTACACACACACTATACTAGTACACAGCTCCCCCTTATATTCGTATAATACACCTCTCATAATGCAGTCCATACTCTAGTACACATATCATAGTCTTATAAAATTGATGAGAAAATACTTAACAATGAACGTAAAACAAATGACTTACTGATACAAGTGTAATCATAAACAAGTCCTGTGCATGTTTGTACACATGATACATTAAAGCTTGAATCTGTAGCATTAAAATCACAGGTTACTTTGTTGTTACATGTATTCTGCAAATGCGTCACTACAGAATAATATTCAGTGTATGAACCACTCCCGCAGTCCCTATTCGTTTCCCATAATGCTTTTTGGACTTGTAAGTACCCTCCTGGACAGGTCCAATTCAACTGACTATTCAAACATGCAGTTCCAAAATCTATGAGAGAAGAAAACACATGGAAGTATAATGAATTAATTGATGATATTGTATTTGTCCTTCTATTCTAGTGAGAATATGCAGACTGTATAGCACAACTGTGTTTTGTTTTCTTGATAAAAAACAGTTTTAAAGTAAAAAAAAACACACCAATTATAATTACTGCCATGTCTTCTCTACGAGTAGACTATATCCATCAAAGTTCGATGGCTTGTTCACTAATTCCATACATCAATAAAAACTGCCTATCGGCTAGATTGGACCTTTGTATAAATTCAGGTTTTATTGAAAGAAGCTTTGGTATCAGCTAAGGCATGGATATACTGTATAAAAAGCTTGAAGATAGTAAATGGATACTCTGTCGTAATTCAAAGGACAGTCAATACAATGGCCAAAACAAAAACGAAAAAAAAGACAAATAATGGTCAACAATTATTTAGTGAAAGGACATCATCAATATAGCGGAACCAATAGAAACTCCGTTATAAATTCCAGCCATGAGGAACGTTATTTAACCCATCATAGAAATTGCCACTCCAGCTTTCGCATTGCGGAAAGAGATCAATCTACATACATTGATAGTATATATTTAACGCCTACACTGACCATTGTCAATAAACATACGGTTTAATTTTGTTTTATTTTAGTTTAAAGTTATATTGCTTTTTTTCTGTTTATGATGAACTCACAAAAGCAATTGTTTTCATTGCACACTTCCTCATAGTAAGACTCTCCAACACAAGACGTCCCAATATCATTTGGTGGTGGATTTGTACAGCTTCTTGTATACAGTTGTATACCTCCACCACAACTAGCACTACACGTTGAATTCCTTGTCAAATTTGACCAACCGCCATTTCCTACAATACAATAAGCTGTGTTTAGAGTCGAAAAGAAGCAAACAATTATAACACAAGCTTTAGTAAATTTTAAATATGACATAAGAATGAACATATATGTGACCGCGTCTGAAAAAAGGGACCAGATGCGGCACTTTCGATTTTTCACTGTGACGTCGTAAAGTTTGCAACGTCACATAATATAAACGAGCACCTGCTGACAGGACAAATGCATATTAATAAACCAAGAAAGTGACAGGAAACGGTATTAATGACATGGAAAATGTCTAAAAATTAAAAATATTGTATTTTTAAATCAATTTAATAAGTTTATTTTTTAACTTCCCGCAGTTTTTCGTCGTCTCGCAACCGGTTTCGAAATTATTCAACAGGAGTAATTTTACAGTTGTTCCCCTTTTATTGATATGGGATACATGGCGGAAAATCTGAGTAAATGAGCTAGGAAAGCCAAAGAAATGTTTGTAGTGTTCCGCCCGAAATATTAGAATGTCATGACGATGGTTTTATAAATGAATTGAACGCGGTTAACGACTTGTACTTCGCTGATCAGCTTGAATTCAACCCGTCTGAACATAAATCTGCTGTTACGATGTTGCATCCATTCCGATTTTATCGAGCCATCGGAAGAGGACACTCTGGAATATGTAAAGCAGCATCAATTTAAATTAGATACTTGTAAAACACATTATAGGGAGCCATGCAGTAAAATAATTATCATGGATTCAGGTGTAGAGTTCCGTGAACACTGACACTGTGTGATTGGGAAAGCTGAACTATTTATAATTTACTCATGCGTTCAGGTAGTCACACAGAAGTTAAAATTCACAAAATAAAAGAGCGAGAGAGACCATATCAAGAATTCTATTTCATAGGAAAGCAGGTTTGTAGGAAAGCATTTTGTTTTATGCATAACATAGAGAAAAAATGTGCTGTCAGACAGGAATTGGCTTTCACCGGGTGTTCATGCGAGTAATGGAAAACTTCCAAAGTATGCACTTCAATATGTAGATACAAAAAGGATTCAAATTTTCTTTTTGAAATATGCTGGCAGCTGCTGACAATGCTTTGCCTTTCCCAGAAAGACTCTCCTATTATAAAACCACTAAGTATTATTATTGCCTTCTGATAAAAGCTCTATTTACAAACATCAAGAAAGTGAATCTTTGGCTACTGAAATGCATTACAGAAGTGTTAGTTTGAGAACTTTCAAGAGTCATGTCCAGATATTGTTATAGCTAAACCTTGTACTGATTTATGTCAACACCCACGACTTTGCAGACAAAATATCAAAGAATGGGAATCTTTAGAAACAGGACAAGGGACTTTTACTACCAGAGTACAACAAATCATGTACAACAAGCCAAGGAGCAAAGAGATTACTACAAAACTCATGTGAAAACTAGTAACCAGAACTTAATGGGACTATCAGATGGTCTAAACAAAATTCAGGTAATTTATTTTGTGGTGCAAATTTCCATGACATAAACTACATGTACATCAACATGTATGATGAAATGATTTTTAATATTAATAATATTAATATTAACTACCATAAATAATAGACATGCTCTGAAGATTATTGATCAAGACTAAATATTACACACATGAAATTTAATCAATTTAAGCTTGTCAATTTTTATGTGGTTTTGAAAATGAAATAATGGTAAAATATGGCCAAACAGAAATCATTTTGAAAATCAAATGCACAAGTAATAAACATAAGAACAGTACATTTTGTATTTTTAAATGTACTGAAATATATTGCATATAACAGGTATACTATGGTTATATTGTTATAATTCATTTTAGGCAAATTTAAATAATTATATGAACTACATGTACACAAGTTATGATAATATTTGATTTTTATATATTTTGAAAGGATATGAAAACATTTGAATTTTACAAAGTATTGTTTCACACCGGGTTAGGTACATGCCACAGACGTACAGGTTAAAATGTATTCTTCCCGCATTTAAAAAACCCAAGTATTTTAGACATGGTTTTTATTTAATAGAATATGATATGTACAAAAATGATTTATTGTTATATTTTTTTTAAATTGTAAACTTATAATTTATGTTTTTAAATAAAATCGTTTGTAGTTATACATTGTATTTATATTGCTTAATGTTTTCAGGTAATCCTACCATGTCAGTGGAAACAACTCTCTATTTTTCCTGGGATTATGAATAAGTTCATTTTCCACACCATGCACAGCAAGTAGAATCAATCTATTCCAAAACAAAAAGGAAATGTAATGTTTTTGGAGTCTGGTCTGAAGGATCTGGTAATTATTTTTTCTTTAACTTATGAAATATTTTCATTAAAATTGATGTACATGATGTAATAAAGAGTTACTTTAATAAGAGCCATTTTCACTTTGAGACTCAGCTATTATTGATTTTTCTGACTGTAAAATGCACTTGAAATGTATTCACATGCATTCAAATTAATGTTCTTAATACATATGTGTGTAATGGAAGAAAACAACAAAATTCCTTACAACATGTGCACACATATAAATGTGCAACAGAGGATAAGTATTTTTTAATGTATACAGAGACTACATGTATATCTGTAACATGCATTGGTGAAATTCTAATGTAGAAACAATAACAGAGGGAAAATTTTGCAGCTCATTTAATTTGGGTAAAGGGGAAAAACCTATTTAAAAGCAGTGTTACTAGTGAAGAGAAGACGAATGCTCTAGTTAGAGAGACAAAATCAACTCTACAAATCTTATGTACAGATATTTTTCATGTAAACCCAATTTACTGTACACTTAAATCAAATGCTTTACCAGAAAATATAATAGGTAGATACTAATAATAATATGCCAGCTATTTCATGATTTTTTTTTATTATTAGAAAATAATAACATGTCTTTGTATTGAAATAAACTCAATTTCTCATAGATACTTGAATGAACTTGGATAACTTCACAATAAAGAACTACAGTCAAACCTTTCTATAGTGGTCACCTGGGGGAGATTGACAAAATGACCGCTATATACAGGTGACCTTTATGTGAAGGGTTTTGATTTTTTGACCAAATATTGCACGTTAGTTGTAAATAAAACATTTTCATTACATCTTATGTTTTAATAATGTTTTACTTGTTATTTTGTTCCTGTCGTAATTTTACTCTGGTTTACATTTATTTTTGATGAAATTATCTCAATATGCTATGATTTGAATAAAACATACAAATAAATAAATAAAGATATTTAATAAACAAAAGTACACTTGTACATTTTGTACCTTCATAAAATCAAATTGCTTTTTTGTTTTAAAGGAGAAATAATTCAACTAACCTACTAACAAAATACAACATTAGTGATCTGCATATGAATGCAATGTCTTCTATAACTTTGCATTGATCTTAATGAAGCTTTAAATAATTCAAGTATACCACCTTGAAATGGCTATGGAGAAAAGGGATTTCTACATGCTTATATTGAATGACAAATTTGAGATATTGAACAAATAATATGAATATTATTTTTTCAATTACAGGTAACTGAAACAGTGTGAAGGTCAAGTAGAAATGTTCGTTATGTTCCATATATTGTAAATAATGTGATGGACCCAGTAATATTATGTGAGTGGAAGTCTTACTTGCAAGAATTCTTTAAACCATTTAAACATATTACTGACTACTATCACTTTTTCATTGATTCTAAGAATCCACTATTATCCAGGTGTAGTAAAGTGCAAAGAAAGGGTGTCATATGAACAATTCACATTTAATTTGCTTTAATTCAAAACTATTCTTTAACAAACACAAACCCTTCCAAATGTTTCAATCATAAAGGTTTTGATACAGCAAGACAGTGGTACTTGTATGACCATATCGGACAATGTTGTTATTCAGAGGAAGCTAAGGAACTGACATGCCCTAAGCCAACTGTTCCAAAGAATGAAATATACAAGTACAAATCAAGAAAAATATAATGAGTACAGACCTAAAAGGGGAAGGAAAAAGGCCTTTCTGAATTAAAAATAGACAACAATATGTGTTCATCATATTTAATATTTAGACAATGCAATAACTATCAATGCATGTATAATGCTTGGTTTAGGTTTATGGTGTTTAAAGCCACTTTCAACAATATTTCAATACATCGTGGCAGTCAATTTTTTTGGTGAAGAAGATCGGAGTACCCAGAAAAGCCTGTAAAGAAATATAATATTTTCTTTTGAAATTATAAATAACTTGACCTTGAAGTAAAAGGTCAAGGTCACATATAATAGCATCTGGTAAATTAACTTGGTATATGGTTTAGGTTTATGGTGTTTAATGCCACTTTCAACAATATCTCAATATATCGTGGCGGTCAGTTTTATTGGTGGAGAAGTCTGGAGTAACCGGAGAAGCATGTCATGAAATAGAATGTTTTCTGTTCAAATTATAAATAACTTGACCTTGAAATAAACGGTCAATGTCACATATAATAGTATATGGTAAATTAATTTGGTTTAATCTAGCCACATGACAAAAATGTAGAGTCTAAGCCCAATGAGAAAAAAGTTATGAGCAAGATACAATATTTTCATATTACAGTCATTAATTTGACCTTGGGGGTCAAAGTTCAAGGTCAGGGATAAAACTATGAAAAGTGAATTCTAATAAGTTGATGAATATACATGCCAAATATCAGTAGCCTAAGTCAACCAATAAGAAAGTTGTAGATCTGTGAGCGTGGTATGCTACATTGTTGAAAACCATGAAATAGAATGAAAAATCAATTGAAAACAAAAGCAAGGTTTATAGTGAGGCTAATATATAAAATGCCCATATCTCGAAAAGTACTTTATATATTGCCATAAAATTTTAACATAAGCTTTATTGATATAGTACATCACTAAAAATGCCAAAAACTCAAAATCTGATTTTCCCTCATCTAGACCCATTTTCTCAGTCATGGTCACATATAAACAATAAACAAAGCATGTGCATAATAAAATGAAAAGCACTGTCACAATTAAAATAAATTCCATCTATGAAATTTAAAACCTAGATAAAAATATGACAAAAGTATAATATACAAAATAAATTACAATTGATGCAATACATGTCAAGACGAAAAGCAACCCTGGCGAAATGAGTATTTGTTTTGGGTTATGTATGTATAGTTTAACTTGATGAGCATACTGCAATCTGATAGGCTGATCCACCTGCAGCAACATTGATTATGCTTGATAAACTGGGTTGGTATCGTGACGTTGCCAACATATTCATTCGCCAACGACTTTTTCAATTAGTCCCATGAACTAATCGTAATTAAAATCGAAGAATCATTAAATTTTGTTATAAAAATGAAATTATAAGACATATGTTCAATTTTCACTTGCATAACCTTTTTTAGAACAGTCTACGCTTTTCGTATACCGCTTGGCGGTGTAGTAATCATAACCTGCCTCTAACCAAGTTATATCATATAACCTGTTAAAACATTGAACATATTCCTTATGGCCGCGATCTTATGGTAATTGTATTGATATATACGTTTGCAATGAGTGTCTATTCACCTCTAAAGTTCTGAATTCGGTTCGCGTCCGTGACAGGGTTAAGCACCAATAATCTACAATAAGTTACAAGAATATCAATATTTTATGCGATGCGTAGTGATAGTGTTTTGTAGATCATTGTTTGTTCTCGGGTAAACGAATGTTTTATTAGTTCCATGACTAAATAACACTGAAGTTTATTTGACCTCCTTTATTATTATTAGTACTCAAAATCAAACTATTGCAGGATAAATTTAAGTAATGTTTGTATGAAATATAACTTACGTTTACAGTTATACGAAACTTGTAATGACGCCGTCCCATCAGACCCACATGAGCTTCCGACGTTGCTATTGGTAACATCAAAACTGCATGCTCTTTGACCATCGCACAAATTTTGGATGCTATATTTATCACCATGACTACACGTGCTGTAGTTATAATGAACAGAGGATATGTGTATGGTTTCGTTATATTCACCTGTACAAGTCAACATGGCTCTATTTCCTTCTAAATATTGCATTGCGAATGGATCTGAAAATGGGAAAAAACATTACTCTGAGTGAACGATAGCTGCTTAATGTCAAGTAAGCAATATTTCAATGCGACAACAGGTTACATTCGATGAGATTATAATGATGTTGGCTTTGTACTAGACCAACACGCTTAGATATTTAGACTGATAACTCGGTGAAACAAGAGTATGTGGTTAGAAATGTCGCTCAATTAGGAAACATTATCCCAGTTGCGCAACAAACAGTCTTTGCTTTTACTACTTAATGTTTGCTGTGTGTTAGCGCAGAAGCAGAAACTATCAATCAATTGCATAGTCTTTTGTTTGACCCCACAGAGGCCTGAACCCACGATATATCATACTGGAGGCGAGCACGCTAAGCATTACACCACCTATACGGTATAATACGATAATGTGAAATTATATAAAAAAAAAATCTTTTCAACATGAATTACATCACGTAGGTATTTGTGTCAAAAATGTTGGTACTTTTGAATTTTGTCCAACATTTATGACAATTGTGTACACATTTTTATATTCCATTTTAACCTTGTGTCAATACTTTATGGATTTCTTCCGTATTATCTTACAGCTGTGTCCATTATACTGCAGGTATTGTTTTCTGTGTTTACTAAACTTGCATCCATTATAAAGGACAAAAGTGGTAAATCGAAAAAGGACAGCAAATTCAATGGCAAAATAAAAAAAATAAAAAAAAACGCTAAAAACCGGTGCTCTGGATAGGTCATCAGTTCCTGTAAGAATTGTTTGCTTTTCGTCACTTTGCTTGACAAATACTTCTCTTGGTTGTAATGTTCCAATAAAAGACAATACATTATTGTAGAAGGCGAATATAAGAATTAATTATCAGAGAAGAATCATATATAGAGAGACAATGTCCGTGAAGTGTCTTAAAATATGAAGTTTATGTGTATGAGCCTTAAAAACTGAGATAAAGGCGAGGTTCACATATGCATGACGCTTCATGTATTGACTTAGTACCGGCACGTAGATAGAATAAAATGGCGCGGGTAAACTTATTGTATGGACCAAAACCTTCCCTTTTAATGAAGTATTGATATACTAACGTGAACAGTGATACGCTATTCCAAGCTGAGCTGTAGATTCGTTTGATGAGCATGTTGAGTTATGATCTTTAATCAAATCTGCCAAATCAAACTCACACTTATCTTTATTATGGCACAACTTTGAAACCTCTTGTAGAATATCCTCATCACTGTCATTGCAGACAGTCGAGTTGAAATCAACGGTGACAATTTTGATCGTTGCTGCATATTCGGCAAACGAACAATTCAAAAAGGCGGGGTTTCCATCAGATATCACTTTGAAGTGCGTGTCTGGAAAAAAAATACGAAATGCGGTCGTTAGTACTACGTATGAACACTTAACATAAAAACAAGTTTATATGTTTTATTTTAAATGCTCTCGATTCCTATTACAAATAACATCACATGGAATGATATATGCATCGCATTGCTCATTAGGTTACCCAGCAACCATGGAGACACACATAGTTATTTAAACATTGACATAACGTTGAATTGACATGGTGGCGTTGCATCAACATTCTTTCAACGCTAAAATTACATTATGTGCCTGCTTAACAAGTGACTGCCATTGTATTGTAGTTAGATTTACATTTAGTGCTTATCATCATTTTAGTTTAATACCCGCTATTTAATACATGTACCCTCTACACGACATATGTGATGTTTGTCAGGCACTTGTTACAGGTGCGCCGTTTTCTCCTGTTACTCATGTTCCCCAACACCACAGAAGCTGCCATTTTATTGAAAGTTATTTTTAAACACCGGTCAATTAAACCTTTATCTTATTATCTGCAAGATATATCAAATGTCATATGACCTAACTAAATCTCTCACATTTCCATCCCTCCGGAAAGGTACACTTAATCAATAAAAACATAGATACATGTATCTAATTTAGTGCGCACGGCGCGTTTCTGGAATAACCATCATCAGGTACGCTCAAAATCGGAAGATTGGAAAGCCAAATGATTGAAACTTTTGGGGGCATTAAAACCAAAGGGCCTAACAAGGATAGCCAAAACCGGCTAAGGTCATTTATGCCTGAGGGAGGATAACATTAGTTTTATTAATAATTACATTATTTAGGAACTGTAAATTTCAGTAATAAATATAATAATAAGCCATGACAGTGCCGATTCATTGACTACTGGGCGGATGAAATCCCCGAGGACTAATAGTCCATCAATAGAGGTATCGACCACGTGATAGTCATGAAAACGTAGATATCAAAATTAGTGCGCACGACGCGTGTCTAAAACCATCTCATCAGGTACGCTCAAAATTAAAAGATTGGAAAGCCAAATAATTTAAAGTTTTGGGAGCAATAAAACCATAGGGCTTAAGCAGGATAAATTAACGTTATTTGACAATCTACATTGACGATATGAGCAATGCATTATTTACCTGCACGTGTCTTCATATTTTTGTGTGATTTCGTACAATTTAATTTATCGGTTAATCGATTGATTGCTTGATTTACATCACTATTTGCAGACATTGTATTCATAGCAAGGTTAACAATAGAGGAAGCAAGGGAGATACAATGGAGTTTAACATGCACCAATAAAACTGACCGCCACGAAATAGGTAACATATTGTTGAAAGTGACGTTAAACACTATAACCCTAATCATAACCCGTAGATTACAATATCACTTTGTAGAAAATAAATAATACAAACATGAAAACACTTTTTTAGATGATGAAAAAAATAAAATAAAATGTAGATATCAAATTTAGTGCTCATTGTCCGTTTCTAAACTTTTGTTTGAATGATGGTGTTTAAGGCCACTTTCAACAATATTTCTGCTATATCGTGGTGGTCTGTTTCATTGGTGGAGGAAACCGGAGAAACCCGAGAAAACCACCGACCTGTCGCAAGTCACTGACGAACTTTATCACATAATGTTGTACACCTCGCCCTGATCGAGATTTGGAGTATGACATTTCATACATTACACCAATATATAAGAGATAATTGGTCACGTACTATAAAAAGATTATTGTACGTTTTTTTAAATTTGATTCGGTAAAAAAATAAAATAAAAACAAACACACAAGAACAAAAAAAAAAAAAAA
>MJUT01053225.1:7704-23790 GCA_002080005.1 Gigantidas platifrons
CCTACAAACAACTGGAGGTAAAAATGAACCAAACAACGCATACAAGATATGACCCCTCATACAAACAACTGGAGGTAAGATCGAACCAAACAACGTACACAAGATATCACCCCTCATATAAACAACTGGGGGTAAAATCGAACCAAACAACCTACACAAGATATGATCCCTCCTACAAACAAATGGAGGTAAAATCGACCCAAACAACGTACACAAGATATGACCTCTCCTACAAACAACTGGAGGTAAAAATGATCCAAACAACTTACACAAGATATGACCTCTCATACAAACAATTGGAGGTAAAAATGAACCAAACAACGTATACAAGATATGACCCTTCATACAAACAACTGTAGGTAAAAACGAACCAAACAACGTACACAAGATATGACCTCTCCTACAAACAACTGGAGGTAAAATTGAACCAAACAACGTACACAAGATATGACCCCTCATACAAACAACTGGAGGTAAAATCGAACCAAACAACGAACACAAGATGTGACCTCTTCTACAAACAACTGGAGGTAAAATCGAACCAAACAACGTACACAAGATATGACCCCTCATACAAACAACTGGAGGTAAAATCGAACCAAACAACGTACACAAGATATGACCCCTCATACAAACAACTGGATGTAAAATCGAACCAAAGAACGTACACAAGATATTACCTCTCCTACAAATAACTGGAGGAATGGAGGAAAAATCAATCGAACCAAACACGTACACAAAATATGACCTCTCCTACAAATAACTGGAGGTAAAAACGAACCAAACTACGTACACAAGATATGACCCTTCCTACAAATAACTGGAGGTAAAATCGAACAAACAACGTACACAAGATATGACCCCTCATACAAACAACTGGAGGTAAAATCGACCCAAACAACGTACACAAGATATGACCTCTCCTACAAACAACTGGAGGTAAAAATGAACCAAACAACTTACACAAGATATGACCTCTCATACAAACAACTGGAGGTAAAATCGACCCAAACAACGTACACAAGATATGACCTCTCCTACAAACAACTGGAGGTAAAAATGAACCAAACAACTTACACAAGATATGACCTCTCATATAAACAACTGGAGGTAAAAATGAACCAAACAACGCATACAAGATATGACCCCTCATACAAACAACTGGAGGTAAGATCGAACCAAACAACGTACACAAGATATGATCCCTCATACAAACAACTGGGGGTAAAATCGAACCAAACAACTTACACAAGATATGATCCCTCCTACAAACAAATGGAGTTAAAATCGACCCAAACAACGTACACAAGATATGACCTCTCTTACAAACAACTGGAGGTAAAAATGAACCAAACAACTTACACAAGATATGACCTCTCATACAAACAACTGGAGGTAAAAATGAACCAAACAACGTATACAAGATATGACCCCTCATACAAACAACTGGAGGTAAAATCGAACCAAACACCGTACACAAGATATGACCTCTCCTACAAACAACAGGAGGTAAAAATGAACCAAACAACTTACACAAGATATGACCTCTCATACAAACAACTGGAGGTAAAATCGAACCAAACAACGTACACAAGATATGACCTCTCCTACAAACAACTGGAGGTAAAAATCGAACCAAACAACGTACACAAGATATGACCCCTCATACAAACAACTGGAGGTAAAATCGAACAAAACAACGTATACAAGATATGACCCTTCATACAAACAACTGGAGGTAAAAACGAACCAAACAACGTACACAAGATATGACCTCTCCTACAAACAACTGGAGGTAAAATCGAACCAAACAACGTACACAAGATATGACCCCTCATACAAACAACTGGAGGTAAAATCGAACCAAACAACGTACACAAGATATGACCTCTCCTACAAACAACTGGAGGTAAAATCGAACCAAACAACGTACACAAGATATGACCCCTCCTACAAACAACTGGAGGTAAATTCGAACCAAACAACGTACACAAAATATGACCTCTCTTACAAACAACTTGAGGTAAAATCGAACCAAACACCGTACACAAGATATGACCTCTCCTACAAATAACTGGAGGTAATATCGAACCAAAGAACGTACACAAGATATTACCTCTCCTACAAACAACTGGAGGTAAAATCGAACCAAACAACGTACACAAGATATGACCTCTCCTACAAATAACTGGAGGTAAAAATGAACCAAACAACATACACAAGATATGACCTCTCCTACAAATAACTGGAGGTAAAAACGAACCAAACAACTTACACAAGATATGACCTCTCCTACAAACAACTGGGGGTAAAATCGAACCAAACAACGTACACAAGATATGACCCCTCATACAAACAACTGGAGGTAAAATCGAACCAAACAACGTATACAAGATATGACCTTTCATACAAACAACTGGAGGTAAAATCGAACCAAACAACGTACACGAGATATGACCTCTCCTACAAACAACTGGAGGTAATATCGAACCAAACAACGTACACAAGATATGACCCATCATACAAACAACTGGAGGTAAAATAGAACCAAACAACGTACACAAGATATGACCTTTCATACAAACAACTGGAGGTAAAATCGAACCAAACAACGTATGCAAGATATGACCTCTCCTACAAACAACTGGAGGTAAAATCGAACCAAACAACGTAAACAAGATATGACCTTTCATACAAACAACTGGAGGTAAAATCGAACCAAACAACGTATGCAAGATATGACCCTTCATACAAACAACTGGAGGTAAAAACGAACCAAACAACGTACACAAGGTATGACCTCTCCTACAAACAACTGGAGGTAAAATCGAACCAAATACCGTACACAAGATATGACCTCTCCTACAAATAACTGGAGGTAATATCGAACCAAAGAACGTACACAAGATATTACCTCTCCTACAAACAACTGGAGTTAAAATCGAACCAAACAACGTACACAAAATATGACCTCTCTTACAAATAACTGGAGGTAAAAATGAACCAAACAACTTACACAAGATATGACCTCTCCTACAAATAACTGGAGGTAAAAACGAACCAAACAACGTACACAAGATATGACCTCTCCTACAAATAACTGGAGGTAAAAACGAACCATACTACGTACACAAGATATGACCCCTTCTACAAACAACTGGAGGTAAAATCGAACAAACAACGTACACAAGATATGACCTCTCCTACAAACAACTGGAGGTAAAATCGACCCAAACAACGTACACAAGATATGACCCCTCCTACAAACAACTGGAGGTAAAAACGAACCAAACATCGTGTTTATGCGGAAATCGAAGCTGACATCATACCACGAAATTCACAACGTAAAGACACATAATATTTATTACATAATATAGTACATTTTGTATTAGTATTTATGTTTTAAATTGCACTGTGTAACTTTTAACTAAATGATTTATATATTACATATATTTTTGTCTTTTCCCTCATTGTATAAATAATTCTCACGGGTATAACATTTTAATCAGCATACCTATATATTTTGTGTGATATTTGTATGTTCTTCACAGGAAACAGATTTAAAAATAGGATTTGCTTGATTCTGAATCCTATTAAATAATTACTGTTAGTGTTGTTCTGTTTATATATGTCTGTTATACTAATACAATATGTTTATACCAAGACACATAATAGGACAACATAAAAAAACTAAAATGTAATATACAGTGCAATATCTCATCCATGTCTGTTGAACATTTGTCAGTAGCTTCAGATAAGGCTAATACCAAGAAAAGCTTAAAGATACCACAGCGGCTATCAGAAGCCGGCAGTCGAAGAAGGACACAATGCTCTAGCCAATAGTAAAGGACAAAGAAAGCATTACACAGATAACTAAAGATCAAGCAACTCCACTAAAAACCAGGGGTGTACTCAGGTGTCTCAGAAGGGTAAGCAGGTTCCTCTCTACATTTGGGATCCGTCGCGTTACTCTGGTTTCAAAGGCGGTATTAAGTCACGAATGGGGAGATGACCGGTACAAACGGAAACAAGTCAGGGTGGCAGCCGTAAATCTTTTGAAGTGATACATCAATTTAACCAATAGGAGCCCTTCTTCAGTAGTTTATTGGTTAGAATCAACCCTATATCACGGAAATCACTATAGGAACCACACATTTTGGGTTTCGGGTCAACGGAGAGATATATATCCCAGGCGCTGCTGGAATGTTGCTACATATCAATGGATGGTTCGCAATGGGGAAATTTAAATACGTGCACTAGTATCTCTTTCGTCGTACAGTTTCACTCTAACAGTTATCCTGTCCTCTCTGTCAATTTCTATGTGTATGTCAAGATAAGAATCAGAACTAGTGGTACATGTGGTACCCTCTATTTCAAGCTCAAAGGGATATATGCGATCAACAAAAATCACAGAGCTAAAATTATTTGGGTAAAGGACATCATCTATATATTATTTTTAGCGTGCCCTGTGGTAGAGATAATATGTTGTAACATTGCAGGACTACATGAGTATATATATCTGTCAGTTAATAAGGCATTGCATAGCTTGTTTTCCTTATTATGATTTCGATTTTCCAGTTTTCCGGTTGTTAACTGATTTTGTCTGTTTGTTGACTTATGAGTTTTGCCTTTCCCTTTGGAAGATTGCTCGGTGTTCTGTAATTTTGTTATTACCCTTATTTCCTTTATAGACGGTTATTGATAATAAGGAAGGTACTGAACTGATAGTTCCCAGTGTTGCAGTTGAAGACATCACTACAACGTTTCACGGTCGTCCTCGCATGCTCCTTGAATTGTCACTATATCTTGTCACGAGTAACACTTGTGTTACCCCCCCCCCCCCAATCCACCGAGCACCTTAGTTCACTCCATCTTTTCTTGAGGCTTCGTGTTGCTAAATATATTTGCATTCCTGTATTTTATCTTTATCTACTTTTTATTTTGGCCATGGTAATGTCTATTTGAAGTATACTTCATTATCAAAAAGGATCATGTTCTGGCCATAGCTGCAGCACAGCTAACAGGGCACTAAGCAACAATCACTAACTTTACTAAATTTATAGTTTACTTATTTTCCCTTGGGTTCGTTTTCATGATACATCTTAGATTTTAGGATTGATTCGAGTTGTAGTTGTTTATATTTTCTCGACACCTACTGTCTCGTGTTTAACAGAGGAATGGTTCGTATCGTTGTGTTTTGCTATATTGTCAACAACCACCATTTGTGGTTAAACAGAGGAATGGTTCATATCGTTTTATTTTGTTATATTGCCAACAACCACTATTTGTGGTTCAACAGAGGAATGGTTCATATCGTTGTATTTTGTTATATTGTCAACAACCACTATTTGTGGTTCAACAGAGGAATGGTTCATATCGTTGTATTTTGCTATATTGTCAACAACCACTATTTGTGGTTCAACAGAGGAATGGTTCATATCGTTGTATTTTGTTATATTGTCACCAACCGCTAATGGCGTTAAGTATGGTCATTGTCGACAATTGCTGCTTGAGTATAGACAGAGAAGTGTTTTATGTTCTTGTGGTTTTTGACATTGTTGCCAACAACTTCATGATGGTTTACAAAACAATGGTTCGTGTTGCAGTTTTTCACATTATCGACAATTACTGCTTGAGGTTTGACAGTGAACTGGTTCATGCTGTGATTGGTCATATTGAGGGTTAACAGATGAGTAGAGCATATCACCAATACGGCGTGGATTCGCACCTGGCTGTGTAGATTACAAAAAGGGTGCACTCGATTGGCAGCTGCAGGTGATAAAGCTTACCAGTTGCTTGTCCATGGTCGATGGTTCTCTCCGGGTACTCCGGCGTATTCCACCACATACACTGATGGCCATGACACAGCTGAAATATTACTAGAAGTGCCGTTAAATACCAAAAAATCAAAAATCAAATCAAATGAGTGGTTCATGTCGTTGAGTTTGGTCATATTGTCGATAGCTACTGCTTGATTATTGACAGAGGTGTAGTTCATGTCACATTGGTTTGTCATGCTGTCGACAACTACTGCTTGAGGTTTGACGGAGGAGTGATTCATGTTCTTGTGGTTTGTGACATTGTTGACAGATGTGTAGTTCATGTCGCATTGGTTTGTCATGCTGTCGACAACTACTGCTTGAGATTTGACGGAGGAGTGATTCATGTTCTTGTGGTTTGTGACATTGTTGACAGAGGTGTAGTTCATGTCGCATTGGTTTGTCATGCTGTCGACAACTACTGCTTGAGGTTTGACGGAGGAGTGATTCATGTTCTTGTGGTTTGTGACATTGCTGACAGAGGTGTAGTTCATGTCGCATTGGTTTGTCATGCTTTCGACAACTACTGCTTGAGGTTTGACGGAGGAGTGATTCGTGTTCTTGTGGTTTGTGACATTGTTGACAGAGGTGTAGTTCATGTCGCATGGGTTTGTCATGCTGTCGACAACTACTGCTTGAGGTTTGACGGAGGAGTGATTCATGTTCTTGTGGTTTGTGACATTGCTGACAGAGTTGTAGTTCATGTCGCATTGGTTTGTCATGCTGTCGAGAGCTACTGCTTGAGGTTTGACGGGGGAGTGATTCATGTTCTTGTGGTTTGTTACTTTGTCGACAACAACTTTATGACGTTTGTCACAGCAATAGTTCGTGTTGCAGTTTTTCACATAATCGACAATTACTGCTTGAGTTTTGACAAAGCAGTGGTTCATGTTGACGACAGCTACTCTTTCAATTTTGACATTGAAGTGGTTCGTTTTGTTGTGGTTGGTTATTGTGTCTACCATTACTGTTTAATGTTTGACATAGAAGTGGTTCGTGTTGTTGTGGTTAGTTATTGTGTCTACCATTACTGTTTAATATTTGACTGTGGAGTTATTAATTTGTGTTGTTTCTAATTGCTGTATTGTCGTCTACTGTTTAACTTTACCTCATTGTATGGAGTAATTTAAAGTTTTATGTTGAAGGAAACCCGGGTACATGGAGAAGATCATGGATATTTTGTAAATCATTTCACGAAGAATCACATAATGTTTTATCCGTTGGCGGAAGTCGCAGTTAAAGGCGATATACATTTATTGCAATCTCAGAAAAAATAGATGTTTGTTGGCTATTTTTTATTTCGTTTGCGATACAACACTAACATCTAACAAAATCTCGTTTAGGGACGTGTTTAGGTTTTTATTTTCAGCCAATCATATATTAGCTTACTTTATTTAACCAAGTACATGCCTAGGGTTGTTCTCTGATTGATCAATATATTTAACTGTCTTTCATATTATTGGAGGTTAAAGGAGATAAATAGGGGTAATAACAAATTACCGAACACAGAGCAATCTTCCAAAGGGAAATTCAAAACTCATAAATCAATAAACAGACGAAATCAGTCAACAACCGGGAAACTGGGAAACCGCAATGGTCCTGTCTTGGTACAGGCATTTCTAAAGAAATGGTGGATTGAATCAGATTTTACGGCGCCAACCTCTCGCTTCTATTACGGTTCAAAGTATACCTACCATGACCATCAACTAGATGTATTAGGGTTGTAGTGTTTAACTCCGCTTTCAACAATATTTCAGATTTATTGGTGGAGGAGACCAAAGTACCCGATGAAAACCACCGACCAAACTTGACCACAATAATTTTGTATCGAGTACACCTCGCCTGAGCGTGATTCGAACTCACAACGGTAGTGATGATATGTACTGATTGCAGAGGTAGTTGTAAATCCACCTACTATACTATCACGACCACGACGGCCCCTCTAAACAAGATGTTACTGGATGTTAGTGTACCACCAAAGAGAAAAATGTTAAAAAAAAGATACAACACACATCTTCATTATAAACAATAAAATAACAAAAGTCAACAGTTTTTTTTTTATAATTCTTACAAATTTAACAATTATCTGTATTTGTTATATAGATAGCTGTGAATTACAGAATTTTCCGAGTTAAATATAAACGATAATTTCACAGTGAAATTATCGTGTTTAATTTCACTCTCGCTATATTTCGTGCTATTTCGTTGTCGAGGTCATTTGAAGACTTCCAGTTTGAAACGTAAAAATTAGACGGTTTTTGGCTTCGTGTACGCTTCAATTTTGATCAAATATTCGAATCGAAACATTTTTGTTTATCTATATGTTATATATATAGCACCGCTCTTACGAATTAAAATTTTTAATGCACGAAAAAGTGCATTAAAAATTTTAATGAGTAAGGCGGTGCTATATATGATTTGTAATATGACCAATAAAAAACGCTTTCAATACGATTGTCGAGAGTGCATTAAATATGATAATGAGTAAGGCCCAGATGACGTGACGTTATGATATCCCGCGAAAAATCTGCACGAGCTCAGTGTCCGTCAGTTGTCTGCAAAATGTCGAACGACCTGCCTGATTTTTTGGACGACGATTTAGAAGACTTCGCACTCTCTCAGATTACTGAAGAAATGGAGGACGATTTATCACTTACGCAGATTGCGACGAAATTAGAGGAGGATTATGCTCGTGATTTTGCTTTGTGACATGGAGGAGACCGTAATATTGAAAATCAAACTCAAAGCGAACATGTTCCGATCCATCGGAATCAACCGTGGGTTACCGACGATGGTTCCGATCAAGTTTGAAAGTTTTGTTCCTAAAAATGCATTCGATGAAACAAATTCAGTCGTTCAGAGTGATTTTGATCTTTTTCAAACCGCCCTGTTTGATCTGGGATTTGATTTTGAGGAAATGCAGTCTTCAAAAGAGAGCACTACTGATCGTTTTAGTACGGTTGTGACTGATGAAGAAATTTCCAATCTTGTCAATGAAAAAATGAACGCTAATACTAAAAAGAACACGAAATGGGCAGTCGGTGTGTTCAACGAATGGAGAGCTTTCAGAGCGCAGAACGGAGATATGATAATGGACTTGCATATGATGGACGCGGAAAGTATGAACTATTGGCTTGAACGTTTTATTATGGAGACTAGAAAGAAGAACGGAGATGAATATCCCCCAAAGTCTTTGTACTACGTTGTGTGCGGACTGCTACGGCACTGTAGAGACATGAATGTTAACGATAAAAACTTTCTTGACCAGAAAGACGGGCGATTTGTTCATTTCAGACGCGTTTTGAATGCTAAAATGAAAGATCTATTGTCGAAAGGTCTAGGCACTAAGGTGCGAAGAGCAGATCCCGTATCCGAAGACGACGAAGAAATGCTGTGGGCTAATGGAGTATTTGGTGACACAAATTGAACGTTTTATTATGGAGACCAGAAAGAAGAACAGAGATGAATATCCCCCAAAGAAAAAAAAAAGTCTTTGTACTACATTGTGTGCGGACTGCTAAGACATTGTAGAGACATGAATGTTAACGATACAAACTTTCTTGACCAGAAAGACTGGCGATTTACTCATTTCAGACGCGTTTTTGGATGCTAAAATGAAAGATCTGTTGTCGAAAGGTCTAGGTACTAAAGTGCGAAGAGCAGATCCCGTATCCGAAGACGACGAAGAAATGCTGTGGGCTAATGGAGTATTTGGTGACACAAATTCAACTACATTACAATATACTGTATTTTTTTTACAATTGCAAACTGTTTGGACTCAGGGGGAGCGACGAGCACAGAAATCTGGACCATTCTCAGTTTGAAATTGGAGTAGATGGGACTGGGCGATATGTTAGATTTATTGGCAGGAATAACAAGACCTTTAAAGGAGGCTTGGGAGATCTACGTCTAGAAAACAAAGACATAAAACACTATGCAGATGGTGAGTGTACATAAAATTAAATTAATAAATAAAAATATATTTCAAGAAACGAAACGAAACCGTACCAAACTGAGACGGAATCTTGTTTAAGTAATTTAAAAATTTTAGGAAAATGGAATTCTTTCACTTCGTTTCATTAAGTACATGTAATATGTTTTACGGCTACTATGACGCTTATATTTGAGAGTTTGGTTATTTCCTTTTTCAGGTCCAAGATGTATAATTAACTACTTTGAAACCTACTTGAAGGCAATTGGATCCGTGATATTTTACCATAAACCACTTATTTCAGATGTCCGAGATAAGCTTCGATACGGAAAGATCCCGTTAGGAGTTAACAAACTGAGTAGTTTAATGCGAGAAATATGCCAAAAAGGCGGTTTGGTTGGAAATTACACAAACCACTCGGGAAAGCGAACATGCGCTATTGCACTTTACCAAGCAGGAATCGACGAGCAAGAAATTATGGGAAGGACTGGGCACCGCTCAACAAAGTCCGTCCGAACATATAAAACGTCTAATGCTACCATTCAGAAGAAGGTGTCAGATGTCTTGAACCCACTTTCAGATCATGATTATGAGAATGCCCAGGAATCCGTTCAAAGTAGTGAAAATCGTGTTAAAGAAAGGGCCGAACCCTTTCAGGAAAATAAAAAAAACGTTGTCTGGGTGACATTACCGATACATTTATGAATGGTTCCGAGGAAGGGAGTGTCGTGACATTCTCAAATTGCCATTTCAATTTTAATTGAATTAATGGGACTTTATAAACTTTAATTTTGTTGTGTTTAAATATATTTTTTCTTAAGTTTTCGGAGAACTTTAAATATTTCCAGAGAATAAGAACGATCTTGACTATCGAAACATTTTCATCTTAAAGGATTAACTGTTTGTCGTATTCATTTTTTGCAGTAATTAAAATTCATTTCATACATTGTTATTTATTCTATTACTTATCTAACCAGCGTGAGCTATTGTCATAACTTGGCGTCCGTCATCTGTCCGTAAATAATTTTCCACATTTTAATCAGATCTTCTCAAGATCCACTGAAGGGATTTGAAAGAAACTGTGTATGCATGTTCTTATGAAGGGTCTTATCAAGATGTTACTTTTATGTCATTCAGAAATTCAAGAATTTTTTGTGTCATTCGGAAATTAAACATGGTCGCAGGTGGAGGTCAAAGTTTCAAATTATGCAAATTTGGTTTTATGTAAATTCGAGGTTGGACTTTTCTGTCCATTTTCAGGGTATTTAATGCACTGATTTTGGCTCCTTCCATCAATGGATTTGCTATGGAAAATTGTTGATAAGTCCTCAGATAGTGCATTAACCTCCAAATTGAGAAGTTAATGCACTCTTTTAAAAAATATCAGATTTTATAAAGCATATGAAAGATCAAAGAAAATCGTAAAAATCATATTACAAATAATAAATACTATAACTATTAAGTTTAGTCAGTGTTCACGTTTGACATTTAATTTACCACCATAGATATAGCTGTAATATCTTAAACATACAACACGTGTAATATTAACTTAATATCTCATTGTATTACCATGGGTTACATGTAGATGTGTGTTTTAATGTTCGTCATAACTTAACTCACGTCAATAGTACTAACACTGAAAGTTTATAGAGTCAACACAGTAATATAATTAAACCATCACCACAGATTGTAATGTTAAGTTCTGATTTAAGAAACTTCGTACAGATTGACCGATCCTCCATGGTTTACCACAAGTAAATGATTCCGTTCTTTGTCATAACAAATAGCACGAGGACATTTAATTCCGTCACTAACACCAAGTAACTGCTTGGCTCGTTTACCATCTGGTGATATAACGACCACATTGTTAGACTCATATCCAGTTACATATATGTTTGAATTAGAGTCAACTGTTATACCTTGTGGTGCCTTCAATAAGTCGTTACGATAACACCATTTCTTGACCCCATTGAAATCATAGCACACCACAGAATTAGTTTTGTAATTGGAGTGGTAGATATAGTTGTTGTCTGATGTAATGTGTGTGTACTGTAACTCCCTGTATGATCCTGGTATTATTTTTATAGATTTTCTAGTAGACATGTTCAAGCTTCTTACTCCGTTACTATATGTACAACATATTAATGATCCACCATGTCATGTTATACCATACGTCACGTCACCAGTATCTATACTTCCTGTTAACTGTAAACGATTCACATCTATTAAATGTATACTATGTCCCATATCACCACCTGAAACAGCTACATTACTGTTATCTATAGCTGTAATATCAAAGGTCCAAGAGTCCTTCACTTCAAGTTTAGATATTAGTTGTCCATTACTGTCATATTTCAGTACTTGTCCACTACCGTATTCAGTAAACAATTTATGTCCGTCTTTCATTATTGTACATCCACGTATGTTTTTTCCACTCAGATCAATATGTTGTACTTTCTTCAGTACAACGTCATCAATTGTTCTTTGTTTTAGAGTTAAAATTTGAGCTGCCTTTTCTTGTCGCCAATTTAATCTTACATGTGTCTGATCACCTTTCTGTAATATCTTTCCAAATTCGTTGATATCTTTTGTAATGGTATTTAATTGTTCGTCCATTTTAAAGTCTATCTCCGTCTGATTAAAGCTACCGTTGTCATACGCTACTTGTATGTATTTCTCAAGTGATGATACTGGTTCCTGAAGTTGTCTGGTACCCAAGAATATCTGGACACTGGATGCATATTTTTTTGTCAACTCCATATCTTTCTTTAGTGTCTTCACTTCCTGTTGTTTTACACTCAGTTCTTCAATCAGTTTTTCAATTTGTTGTCTAGTTTCGCTTTCAATTACTGAAATTTTGTCCAACATTTTTCGTTCAAGCTTGTCTAAGAAATTAATGATTTCTTCTCGTTTTTTTTTCACTTTCCTTGAAATGTTATTTTTCTGTTTTTTAAGTTCAACAAGGTTCTTTTGTCTATCAGCTATGACGATTTCTAGGTTGGATCCTACATCTTGTAGAGTTTGTTCAATATTATCTAATGCCGTTGACGATACGGAGCTTTCAAGTAAATCCTCAATAATAATGATGTCTTTACATTCTCTATGACTGGAGATAATACATCTTTTACAACAAATAACGTCATGCGTTGGACAATGGAACTCAGAAATATCGCCATGATCATCACAGTACTGTTTAATTTGCTGAATAAAGCTGGGTAATTTTTTATACTCGTTGGTTGGTATCGTTTGGTGAGTTTTTGTTGCTTTAAATAATTTATGGTGATCAATACAATCAGCACAAAGTGCCTCTTCACACCGGAGGCAATATTCCTCCGCCTGCTTTGTAATGTGTCTGCCATGACACAAATCGCAGAATATATCATTGGTCTCTCCCTTAGTCGCCATTACGAGACAACGCGCTCAGCAATATTAAAATGGCCTATCTGAAAAACTAAGCATAAACAAAACAATGAAACATAAATCAAGTAAAGAGTTGTATATTTAACCTTAACATTTAACCCCGGAAATTTGCCTGAGTTATAAGTAGTATATATGTTACCTAGATTCTGATAAGTGTAATCAACACCTGTTGGACGGTTTATAGTTTTTGTACAATAATACCCCCAGCAAAGCTATTCATAAAACTGGCCTCTCAAATTAGTTACCAGCCACTTTTTACGCCTGGTGATTCTATTCATTACTGGATTTATTAAACATGACCCTTTAAACGGTCAAGGTAAATGAGTGTTCGACTTTTGGTCTGTCTTATTTATATCGTTTTCTATACCTATTTTTATTACAGACAATATAAATAAAACAGACCAGTAGTCGAGCACCCCTTTACGGTGGCCGTTTAAAGAGTCATGGTTAATAAAACTACAAACATGTAGTAATGATTAAATTCAACATGCGTAAAAAGTTCCCGGTAACTAATTTTGGTATCCAGGTTGTGCCTTGTCCAACCGCGATTAAATTATGTCGGGGCTCTCTAATTTGACCTTGAACCTATTCATAACTATCAATGTGTATTCGAATGGGATATCACGTACAAAACACATGTACTTGACTGTTTACATTATTTGCATATGGGCAATATCGACTCAGTTACAATAGTTCAACTTCAAAGAGATTATATTTACGACGCAATAATCCATTTTAACCCAGATTTTTTTTCGTATAAGATATCATTTGTGGATAGGCGACTAACGGAGAATAAGTTTCAATATTTAATTGCTTGTAGATTTTTAATTTCGGTGCCAGGTGAGGCAAATTTCCGGAAAAGAATTGACCAATCGCATGCCGCGTAGCAGAAAATAAGTGGTCGACCTCCGCTTTTGTTGACAATCGGTCTTGGGAACAGAACTTTGGGGGTATATATGCAAAATAGTACGAATACGACAGTAAACCAGTGGCACAACAGCTGCTGGGGACCCACATGGTTAGTCAATTCCATCCATTTATTTTTCAGAAATCAGGGAAATCGACAATAATAAGAAATTTAGCAGTACATTTTGTTTCTTACCTTGTGTTTATTTCTAGTATTCATGTGGACCCAGGACCCACAAATAGAAACCCTACATCGTTACTAGCCCTGAAAATACATACCCCCGTAGCAAACACTGGGAAATGCCTGTGTCTTTGAGTGTAGATTTTGACGGTTACTGGTTCGATTATTGCGATAAAATTGAAATGCACATAACCAGATTTGAATAAAATTTTCTATTTATAATTTCCCCCTTGATGCAGGTCAGGTGTTCCTTTAAAATATAAATTAATTTTCTGCACAAAAAAGAAAAAGAAAGACAACTGGAAAAAGTAAAAACATGCATATTTCATTTTATTTACAAGTTCAATTAGTGTACAAGTTAGATACCGTACATTTCAAACAAAAGAAGTGAGCATTATAGAATATGGAAAGCTTCCCAGATCCAATAAAGGACAGTTCTTTTGTTTGAAATGACTGGTATCCTATACCTATTTGTCTACAAACCAGTTTGGGTTTTTGAACGGCATTCTATAAACAGTATATAATTATTCAAGTTATCATACTACTGTTTCAGATATATATTTAAACGTTTATTTCAGAAACAAGTCAAATCATTATTGTTGACATAAGGTCCTGTGAAGTATATATGTATTTGCGTGTTTAATATCAATATGTTCATTTGCAGAAGTGGAAATTAGGGAGAAATGACCTCAGCATGTGCAGGTTGACCCCAACACATTTTGGTCAGTTATTTATAAAAAGAAGAAAGGATCATGACGAGCGTAGCATGATATGTCCGCAGCCTGTTAGCATGTCGACAAGGGAAAGGTGACCATGAAGCAACAATTGTCTACTTAAAAGTCCCTCTCAAATCAATCAATACAGTCAAACCTGTCTATAGTGGTCACCTGGGGGAGATTGACAAAATGACCGCTATATACAGGTGACCTTTATGTGAAGGGTTTTGATTTTTTGACAAAATATTGCACATTAGTTGTAAATAAATATTTTTCATTACATCTTATGTTTTTAATAATGTTTTACTGGTTAGTTTGTTCCTGTCGTAATTTTACTCTGGTTTACATTTATTTTTGATGAAATTATTTTAATATGATATGATTTGAATAAAACATACAAATAAATAAATAAAGATATTTAATAAACAAAAGTATACTAAACTGGAAGCATTGTTTTTCAAAATCGTAAATTTCCAGTAACACGAGGTTGAACTGGGAACGTTGTAAATCGTAAAGAATCTCGCATTTTCTTTAAAGAATGTTCATTATCTGGATATGACCAACACCCATCTCCTCGCCCACAGTCCGACAACTTTTCCCAACATCACAATGATTTATCGCTTTCACTTTGTTGTCAAATTTCAAAGCTTTCCTATTTACGGATGTTGATGATTTTGACATGATGTACTAGATACAAAATATTTTTGGTGAGTGAATTTCTATTCTTGTCGTAATGAATAAACATCCCCAATACCGCCCGGTGATAAACTGTCCTTTATGTCATTTACGATTCACAAAACAAAATGTGTTTGTTTATTTAATTAATTAAATTAGTCAATATATTTTGTAACACCTCAGGATTTTTGGTACATTTGAGAAAAATACTGATCTTCCGAAATCACTTCCGGTATTATTTTTAAAATAAAATTGAACGTAATACATAGGGTTTTACACTGAAAATTACTTATAAATGGTGACCGCTGACCGCATTGAACAGGTGACCGCTATATCGAATTAAAATATATAGTAAAATGCAGAGGGAGAGCACGAAAGTGACCGTTATGAGCAGGTGACCATTATATAAAGGTGACCGTTACGGCAGGTTTGACTGTA
>MJUT01053235.1:0-38186 GCA_002080005.1 Gigantidas platifrons
TATGAAATAACAAAATAATTTTATTGAACATGAATATGTAGGAAGAAAATTATGAAAAAAGTGGTTGGTAAGTGCGTGCCACGAGCGTATTTGTGGAATACAACAACATCATACTTTATCATAAAAAAAAGTAATTATCAAATATAGATATACAGTCATTTAAGGCATCTCTGTTACTTTCTATTTACTGAAAGGAACGTTTATTTCTTTATTTAATAGCTATCGTGGCAACTTCAAAAGACTGTCAATTATTTTTCAGAATTAAGGAATAACAGTACTGTATTAGAAGATTTGGAGGTGTCAATTGTGGATTTGACGGTCGCAAATGCCGTTTTACTGGCGACGCGAAGCGGATCCAGTAAAACAGATATTTGCGACCGTCAAACCCACAATTGACACCGACAACTCTTCAAATACAGCACTGTTATTCCTATTCCAATGAAATTATCCCAACGTGTCCACACTGGTTTGAAAACATACAAAGAAAATACAAAATATATGCACTTTTCAAATTCCTTCCGCTAAAAAAATAGTAATGTAGTTGTTTAAGGATCCGCCATCTTGAAAACGTGAAATCCTACATGTCATATGTACAACAATACACAAAAATAATTAAAACGCCTACCTTGAAAACTTAATTTAATTAAATTATATCTGACTTGAAGCGTACACGAAGCCAAATAACGTCTGATCTTTATATTTTAAACTGGAAGTCTTCACTGATATGACGTCAAGTTGTTCTATGACGTCACGTTGTTTATGTTCCAAAGTCGTTCAACAATATGTCCCGTGATTTGTAGACCCAGGGATATGCAAGAATACATTTTTATGTTCAGTATTGCATTATAATGGATAGTAAACTCGATTTGCGGCCATCAAATTTCCGATTGGTGGCGTGAAATTATCAAGTATAATACAGTTATGTCCTAAATAGGCCGTCAGCGTCTAATTCATAGTTGGAAATATCTGGGTCAGCCATATTGTTTACAAACAAGTGCATTCGGCGTAGGAATATAGCATTCCTTCAGGCCTGTCAACTGCAGATTTGACGGCTCTCGATAGCGAATGAAAATACGCATTACATTATAATTGCATTAGAATATATTTTGACTTATTTATAAATGCGGTTTTATAATTTGAACTTTAGTCTTTTTTTATCGACAAGCTAGTGCTATATGATTTTGAATTTGTTTACTTCATATCTATTATTTCCTAACCACATCGTTAGTGCAATGATTAGCGAACTCGACCCGAGTGATGTACATCGTGGGTTAGAATCGGAGGAGGGTCAAACCAATGACTAGAAAGTGGTATTTGCTGCTTCTAGGCTAAGTACACACCTTTAAGGAGAAAAAATAAACTGGTGTCTCCGAATTATGATAATGTGTCCTGGCCTGGATTTCTAAAAAAAAATGAAGTCTGTACTTAAGTTTTTGCGCAGATTCAAAAGAATATCTCAGCTGAGATTTTTCTAATATTCCATTTCTCGAAAGAAACTTAGGAAAAACTCAACTGAGTTTGAGTTTGAGAATAATTCTTATGTTCGTAAGGGGCCAACCTGGAAATCCCCTAACTTCCGGGACAAAAATAGCATATGCTAAAATTAGCTTTCAACATGGAAACTGTAAAAAGGAAGCCGAATTGGTCGGTGAAGGAAAAGTTGATGTTGGTCAAAGAGGTGAACGACCGAGAGGGTTGTCTCCTTGGAAAATTTGCGGGGGTTGGGGCCAAGGGGACAAAATTAATGTTAAAATACACATATATGTACATTTTATTTGTACAAAATACACTTGGGACTTAATAACAAAAATGTATATTTATTAACTCAGTTTTCATGAAGAAAATTTCATTAAAGGAACAAAATAAAAAGACATTTACACAAGATACACTCTTTTCTAAACAATATCAAAGATTATCGGAACAGCTCATTTAGATAGATGTATTAAACTATCCCGATATTTTCGAACAGCCATAATTACGTCATATATAGTCTCTGATTGGATAAAGTTATTAAAGGTTGGGATAATTTTATAACTAAATATGTATGTTTTTTGTTTTCGCCATTTTCGGGTAAAAAAAACAAATTCGTGGATTATATAATTATTATATCTCTTATTCATTTATGGAAACATAGATCTTATACCAATACATTTAGTTCGTGTAAATTTTCTGCGATCTTTGTGTTTCAAATTTAACCACATTTGACCCACTTCAAAACGATATTTCTTTTTAGACTATAACTATATTTTAGAAGAAGTTATGTTGATTACCGTGCATGGTTGACCTCCAAAGCCTGAGTACGTCAATCCTAGACAACTATTTAATCAATTGATGGAACAATATGTCGGTAAATTGCATTTTTGTTACCACTTTGTGTAATACCCCTAGCCAAGCACCACACAATGTAAAATAACTCTTCCCGCTCTATCCTGATTGCAAAATCAGAAAATATGGCCCGAATATCCAATG
This sequence comes from Gigantidas platifrons, assembly GCA_002080005.1. NCBI lineage: Eukaryota > Metazoa > Mollusca > Bivalvia > Mytilida > Modiolidae > Gigantidas > Gigantidas platifrons. The sequence continues at coordinate 2,470 of MJUT01053235.1, forward strand.
ATTTCTACGAGCTCTTGTTGCTTATACATTGAAACTTTGGCGACATATTTTTAGAGGAAGGTCCAGACTATTGATATATGGCTGAACATCTTTCACGGAAAAGCGGCAAGTGTGTATGCATACACTGTTTTGTAAACTTTTATAATGTTTATGTTTATGTTTTATGTTTATATTTAACGTTCAGATTTCGACTCTTTTAAAATTATGTTCAACCAGATTTGTAAAATTGAAGTGTTTACACAAATTGTATGCCATACATGAAGAATATTGGTCCAGAGATAGATGTGTGGTTGTCAGTTGGTGTCAAACGTCCCACACGTTTGATCTGGACGTCGACATGTTTATTTACATCGTCTGCACATGACACACACTCGTAACTATACGTTATTTATATCACACTCGGATTTTCTTAATAGAAAGATTGGAATCTGTAATTTCGCTAACTGGTACAACTTTTGCAACATAGAGACTTGATTCATCGGTATTTATGTTCAAAGAAATTATGTAACAAAAAGCGTAGAATGGCGTAAGTGAGGGGGAAAGGGTAAGCGTAAAAAAGCGTAAGTGAGGGGGAAAGGGATATGCGTAAAAGGCGTAAGTGAGGGGGAAAGGGATATGCGTAAAAAGCGTAGAAGAGTGGAAAGGTATTAAAAGTGAATAAACAAAATGTTTCCATTCTAAATAAACTTCCTTGTACGGACAATAACATTTATTCAATACCATACAGCCGCATGCGACTTGTGTTCGTAAGTTTCCCCAAAGATAGCGGAGGAAACTATATATAGTAATTCGTACTTGTAGATTGTTATCATGTATATAAATAGCCGGTACCGGATGTTTACAATCACGCACACGGTACACAAATGCACATACAGGGAAGCGATAACTTAGTTCATCCCCCAGGTATCTGAGTATTATGAATTTCAGACGGTTCCATGTATAAACTAATTAAAAGGACAGCTGTTAAAGCTATTCTTGGGGGCCACACAATATGGCTAAAACGGATATACTGAGCATAATACTCCAGCGGCTTTCCCAAAAATTGCGCCAAACGCGGTTCAGGAGCAAAAGCTTTGACTTAAGTTTGGTGGGGCGTGACTTAAGTTTTATCTGAAGTTGAGTTAAAATTTGTGCTAAGTTCTTTTCGAGAAATGCATTTTTTTAGATTTCTCAAATTTGAGTTAAATCTCAGACTTAAGTCTGATTTTTGACTTAAGTTTGTTTCGAGAAATTCAGGCCTGGTGACATATCTTCCCACATACTCTTGTTTGAATGAGCAAGCGCAATAATAATTAAACAAATCGTGTTCGTTTATTAAAAACGACCATCATCATCAACTCAACAAACTGCAACCTATCTCTCCTTGATATTGCTGAACAATTGCTCAATTTCACATTAATTGACAAACACTCTCACGTTCCTATTACATACGCCCAGGATTTAAACATCTGACTTATTTTGTCTTCATGTTCTGACCATTCTACGTGGACATCGTGTTGTTCGTTTAGATATTCACCTTCAAAGCATTGGAGTTCATCAAACAGGAATAAAACTTATATACTACTAACAGGTCTGAATGTTAGCGCATCATTTCCGCCTTCATCGCAGATATAACAACGAGTGTTACTCTCGAAAGTACGTCTCTGATGTATTTCTATTACAATATACCGTGTCTGACCTATATCAAAGACACACCAAAGACAGCAACTTCATCCGAGATCAGATTATCTACGAGTGATTGTCTGCTATTTCGCTCAAGCATAAACAGGCTGACAGCTAGAAGATTAGGAAAAGAAATATGAAATGAGCTATTTTATTTTAGAAAAAATGTTGTATTGTTCCACAAACACGCTCGGTTTCCTCGTAAGCACCACCATTTAATATAAATATGATTGGTACATGGGTGAAGGAGCAAAGACGGGATTATTGTCTTCAGGTTTTAAATCATTATTCCATTCTAAAGGGGCCAATATCAGTCATTTCTGGCAATAACATTTGACACTTGAACATAACCATTTGATTGTAAATATCTATATTGTCTATGCCCTTTGTCTTAATTGTCTATATTTTCTATGCCCTCTGTTTTAATTGTCTATATTGCCTATGCCCTCTGTTTGAATTGTCTATATTGTCTTTTCCCTCTGATTCAATTGTCTATAGTGTCTATGCCCTCCGTTTTTATCGTCTATATTGTCTATGCCCTCTGTTTTAATTGTCTATATTGTCTATGCCCTCTGTTTTAATTGGCTATATTGTCAATGCCCTATGTTTTAATTGTCTATATTGTCTATACCCTCTATTTTCGAGGCCTCCAAATACTTTTATATTATTTGACTTTTTTTTTAGGTCGTACTTTATGAAGGTTATTCTAGGAATGTGTCGCGCACACTGAATTAGATATCCACGTATTTATTTTAAACTTACTACAATACTGGATGTCTTAGACATAATTCTTTTATATCAATAAACATGACCAATTTTTGTTTACTCATTTAACACAATCTGTTACCAGAGTCATTTGTTTATCATAGCCCATTCAATTATATTTGTTGAATGGCTTTACACGGGTCTGATTTGAAATGGTTAATTTGGTTAATAACGTCTCCATATAATTATTGATGAAAATGATATGCATAATTGTATGCGTACATAATATCGCTATACTAGTAGTAACATCTAGTGCAAGTTAAAAGAAAATATTAAAGCATATCGCCAAAAATGTGTTCCAGAAAAAATATAGTCGAACATGACATTGCATTTGCATAAAAGAAAGGATAAGCGTGTACATGGATATTAGAGACTAGTTCACTCTCGTTTTTTTAATTGTGTCCGAGTTGCTCATCTTGTTATTATTTGTTTGTGTGTGATGTCCTATTAGGTGTCGCAGTTCCGTGGTGTGATGTCCGTTACGATTCAACATAACGTGTTCGGTAAATTTTACCTCTAATTGGTGGTAGGAGAGCTTATGTCTTATTTACGTTATTTGTAGTTATGTTGCGGATAGTGGTGCCCAAGACATATTGCGCTGTGTTGTTGTTTTGTTTGTCTTCGCCTTGTGTACCATATGCTGCTAGTTTCTCATGATTGTCCATATGGTATGTTGTAACGTTTATTTACACTTTTGCACAAAGTCAAGTAAAGGAACAGCTTTGTTTATTAATGTTTTGCATATTTTGTTATTTTGTTTCATATACAATCACGTGTATCTCGCTTTTCTATTAATACCGTGAATTTGAAATCTGTCAATTTATGTGGTTACATATTTAAAGTCGGGCGTACATTTCTTTTGTACAGATGATATGTGTATTGTGTTTTTTTTTATTTATTTCATATATGTATGTCATAACTTATCTAGTTTTCGCACAATAATTAGCCAATGTATGACATATCACCACACAATAAATACTACCGAATATGTATGTAGACCACGTATTGAAACACACGTTTTGAAACTAATTTGATATTTCAATTTCTTATTTATATGCAAAGGTGCATCCATTGATCGTTTGTGAGTCATAGGTACTTTTTAGTTTAAATATATTGTGCTTGTCGTTTGAAAACGTTTTTGTAATCAACCTTTACCATCTCCATTTTCATTACTCTTGTATGGTAGCCCATGTTTCACTGTACCAATTGCTTCAAAATCGTGTTTTCCTATTTCGAAAATGACTTCTTCCCATTAACTTAAGTAGAATAATTATTTGTTTTATTTGTTCATTTCCTTTAAAGGTTTGCAGATACATAGTTTATGTTAGATTGACTACAATAGATGCATTGCCAAAATTATATTAAAAAAATAAATATTAATGGAATAGAACTGTTACATATTATAGTGATGTTCAATAATGCCCAGTTGATTGCTTTGACATTAATTTTGCATTTTACCTGTATATATGATGACGTCAGGACATTTATGCAACAACACATATAATATAGTTTTGAGGCTCTACATGCTATGCATATCAATTTCGATTTCATAATTATGTATCATTTCACTGATCTTAAATCAAAAAAAAAAAAAAACACACTACATAATAATGTTTAACATGAAACCCCTGGCGAAATAAATCTACAGTCAGTGGCCATATATATTGGCGCATAAAAAATGGCTGACGTCATGATACATTTTTGTCAATATTGACGGCAGTACTGTATAATAAATACACGTCCGAATTTGATAAAAACGTTCCTGGAACAAATCAAAGGTGTCTAGTTTCAGTTAACACAATTATGTTTGAGTTATATCCCTTTTTATTTACTTTTATCATCTGCTTCCATGATGGCACCTAAAAGTAATGAGTTGACACCTGACGTAAAACAAGGAATTGTAGACCTTTCAACCCAAGGTATTTCTGGAAAAAAAATGGTGAACTACTGGACATTAAACCAACGACGGTTCAGAATTTCCTGAAACGTTATCGTGAGCGTGGTAACATTGAAAATATTCCTCGAAGTGGCAGGAAAAAAATATGCACACCACGGGATGACCGGACTTTATTGCGTATTGTCCGAAGCAACCGCCGTTCAACCTTAAAGGATGTGACAGCTAAATTTAACAACAGGGCTTTAATCAATTATTCATTTAGGTCAATTAGACGACGACTTTTTGATTTTGGTTTCAAACGCTGGCCTGTGTCCAAGAAAATTGCGATCGGTCCATTCAACCGGGAAAAACGACTTCGGTATTGTAGGTCGAAAGTTAATTGGTCCGTTAAAAGCGACTGGGCTAAGATCATTTTTAGTGATGGAACGAAAGTAGAGATTAGCGCTGACAAAAAAAATGTATGTTTGGAAGAAGAAGGATGAACGGCTTCACACTGATTGTGTAGGTGTTGTCCCAAATAAAGACAGAAACGTGAAGTTCGCGGCTATGGTTTGGGCTGTATTGCCTACTTTGGAGTAGGGACACTCACCCCAGTTGATGGAAGCATTAACAGTGAAAAGTATATTTTAATTCTTGATGACAATTTGTGGCATATTGTTGCCAGGCATCTTGCAAATAACCCGTGGACAAGAGGACAATGCTCCATGTCATGTTTCCCGTCGGACAACTGCATGGAAAACGGAGAACGATATTTTTTCTTTACCGTGGCCATCTCAAAGCCCAGATCTAAACATTATTGAACATTTCTGGAAAGTTCTGAAAAAATAACCTTTCAAGACAAATTTTGGAAATCCAAACCAAACAAGATTTGGTACGAGTCGTTGAAGAAATATGGACTGAACTTTCATTGTGTTATATTCGCTCACTGTATCAAAGTATACCCAGAAGAATTCGATCTGTGATAAGGGCAAGAGGTCAAATTACTAAATATTGACAACTTAAGGTAAGGTTTTATTTATTTTATTGATAATCATCTATTTAAACCCCAAGTGGAGTGGCGTAATACGCCATGACGTCAGCCATTAAGCGCCAATATATATGGCCACTGAGTGTAGTTAATAGTTTTATCCGGTGCATGAATAAACAGGTTAACAATACAAATTCAGGTAGGCCTCTAGTTGCCATAGATTGTAGTATGAATACACTACTAGGATCATTGTAATTGTCATTAAGCGTTAAATATATCAATCGATCAATCAATCGATACAATTACCGGTATACTATGTAGCTTTTATTCCGGTATACTATGTAGCTTTTATCCGTCAAACTTGTACTGTTCTTTGGTGTATATAAGGATTTAAGCTTCAAATATAATAATAAGAACAATGTTGACGACGGACAGAGGTCATAGAAGTGCCAAACTTTAATATCTACGTTAAAACTGTGTTAAATAATTAAGGAATAACAGTAGTGTATTTGAGGAGACGGAGGTATCAGTTGTGGAATTGACGGTCGTAAGTGCAGTTTTACTGGCGATGCGATTAACACCGACAACTCTTCAAATACAGTACTATTATTCCTATTCGTATGAAATGCTCCCACCGTGTACACACTAGTTTGAAAACATACAAATAAAGGACCAAATATATGCACTTTTCAAATTTTCAAAATATGAGATATTTTTAGAATTAGGGAATCAGGTGGAAGGATCCGCCATCAAGAAAACGTAAAATCATACATGTCATATGTACAACAATGCACACAATTAATCAAAATGCCTACCTTGAAAACTTATTTTGTTAAATTCTATCAAAATTAAAGCGTACACGAAGCCAAATGACGTCTGATCTTTAAATTTTCAACTGGAAGTCTTCATATGACCTCCCGTTGTTTATGTGCCAAAGTCGTTCAACAATATTTCGCGAATTTAAATTTGTGTGATTTTTAGACCAGGAGATATGCAAGAATACATTTTTATGTTCAGTATTGAATTAGAATGGAGATAACTTATTGTATTTGAAAATATCACGGCATCAATTGCCAAGCTGTGGAATGATGATCGGCATCAATAATAGGTCGTCAGCGTCAAATTCATAGTCCGAAATATCTAGGTCAACCATATTGTTTACAAACAAGTGCAGTTGGCGTAGGAATATAGCATTCCTTGAGGCATGTCAACTGCAGATGTTACTGCTCTCGATTTCCAATGAAAATTCACTTACCATTATAATTGTATTATAAAAATTCTTTGCACGCAGTTAAGGTAATTTTATCACAAAATATTAGTAATCACACATCGACATTATTTCCTTGTCACATTGTATTTTTGTCATGCCTTATATTGACTGTTTGCATTTGTATGCAACCAAAACAATATATTCAATGTGGTACTATTACATATGCTGCTCCATCTGCTTGAATAACGATACAGCCTTAACAAAAGTTTATAGATTTATTAAACTAGTAAAAAAAAGTAATAATTTAAAATAGGGATATCATGCATTACCGTACATTTATATACATATGAGAAACATGATTAGACATATATTCAAAGTATTGAATCATTGAAATAGATATACTCAATAAATTTTCCAAAAAGTTGCTGATCAACAAATATCAAAATAAATAGATTTTAAATCTGAATACCATTTTGTATACGGAATGCCTCTCTACTGGGTTTGTCCTCAGTGTTGTATTCAGTCAAGAAACTGACTAAAGGTTTACTAATAGTTATTATTAATTCATTTATTAACAATAACTAGGAATGTCAAGACAACCAATATCAGACTGTATCATATCTTTATATACAGATCAGAAACATGATTAAATCTAAATTCAAACGACCTCACAACTTAAATAGACTTACACCATCAACTTTCCAAAAAAGACGCTGATCAACAAATATCAATAGATTTTCCTATTATTACGTGATGATTTCCGTATTGGCCTAGTTATTAGTCCGAGGGTAGTTGTACTGGCCTGAGGCGAAGGCGACGGCCAATACAGCTGCCCGAGGACAAATAACTAGACCAATACGGAAATCATCACGTAATGATATATTTATTAATTAACTACTATATTATTGTATTTGATATGATGAAGAAAAACGAGAGAAATGTTGCTTTACATAAATAAAAAATGGATTGTTGAATTGTTGTTGTTTTGTATTTTTGCAAATTATAATTGTTTTGTTACCTGATAGTCAGTTTTTCATCTCTGAAGTATCTGTCAATACTGCTATGTATGCTGCACAAGGTATATGGTTCATACTCACTCCACAGGCGCTCGTGACACGGACTTACCACCCTTTTTTTTCTAACTTTCTGTTTACAAATTTACCACAATGTATTATATTAGTATATCTATATAGGGTCGATACATGCAAGTTGTTGTTTGTATAATATTGTATGAATATTGACACGAAAAAGTAAAAATAATGACAAAGAGATGAAATAATAAAGAAATTTTATTGAAAATAAATTTGTAAACAGAAAGTTAGAAAAAAGAGGGGTGGTAAGTCCATTCCACTAGCGCCTGTGATTCACTCAAATCCCTCTTTCTTACACCCAAAAAGAATCTGCTTAGCAAACTGTCTAATTCGGGGTTGTTGTCGGGTGTCTGAATATATCAACGGACCTGAAGAAATCCGTATTTATTTTCATATCCCTTTTGGTTTTCTGACTTATGTTCTTGTTTTTGTTGTCTTTCAGGAATGCATTTGTTTCTGCATCAGAATAAATTCTGAATCTTTGTACCACTTCTAGGTTATCAGTTTGGTTTGGTGACTGTTTCTCTTTTTGACCTATTTCTACTCTCGTTAGAGATAACCTCCCTAGGCACCTCGTCAAGTTCCTTATACTCGGATTTATTCAGTGTCCGATCCGATAATGTTGTGACGGATAGCTTCTGCTTCCATTTGTGCTAGCTCGTCGCATAGGAAGTAATCTTCTACAAGAGCATCCATCATTTCCTCAGTAATTGTTTATTTCCTGTCGTTTTCTTGACGTTTTGTCTTATCAGAAGACAGTTAGAGACATCAAAGGGCGTCTCTGTTTTATCTTCGATGTCTATGTAAAATCTAGAGAGATTCCTGAACATCGATATTGGCGGGATCAAAGTCGGCCAATACGAGAAAATAATCCGTATTGGCCGACTTTGTCCCGTATTGGCCGAGTTGTTCTATCTGTATTCATATGGCAGTTTTCATCATATCAAGTACAATGATATAGTAGTTAATTAATAATTTATATTTTGATTCATGCTGTATCCCGATTTACAACCTCTGCGTAATATCACTCGCACAAACCGAACATTGTATCCGGATCAACCTCTCTACTGATTTTGTCCTCATTGTTGTATTCACTCATCAGAATGAGAAAGAATTGATCCATTATTACCATTAATTAATATATTAACGATGCCTATGGAAGTCCAAATGAAACAACCGAGTAACTCTTATGGTACTCACAACGTAAACCTCACTTAACAGAGGACACATATTAAGCTTAATAAAATAAACTATTTGAAGGCGTGGTTTAAATAATCTTCACCAGGCACGCTTGAATATTTGAGATTAATTTAGATCTTTGAGAGAAAGCTTAATACAGGTAAACCAAAACATAATACTGTTATCTATGTCTGAGGAAGACGAACCTTAGCTTTAGCAATACATGCAATACATACTAACTGTATATTACAATACAACTGACATCATATCAATAATATTCATCAACATGTAGAATTCATAATATCTATAACATATAATTTAATCTTAAGTTGTTGGTACCACGATGGTGTTGATTGAAAAGGAAATTAATGAGATATCATCATACAATTTAAGGTCCATCTTCTTCAGGCATTGATGCACATATAAGCTTATATATAGAGGTCACTGAATGAAACCTTGAAATGTACCTTTTATGGGGAGTTGTCCCCGTATATTATATAAATCAATAAACCGATTTTAAAATTGTATTATTATTGAACCAAAAGAAGCTGCCCGTTTCGGCAATAGCGCATTTCTTTTAGCGCACTTCGACCTTGTTCTGAGTACTCAGTCTGAAAAAGAAACCCGTTATATCCAATACACAGCCGGTTAAATTGATAAGGTACCAGATAACTATTGCACAACCATAGTTTGATATGGGACATCCCATTCCAAGCAAAATGTGTGTTATTCCAATATTTAGATGACAGATATAGGCTTACATGTGTGACCACTTCTAATAGCTTTTGAATGAAGAAATTGAGCAATATTATATCCATGCCCATTCGTGATGGGCTCGTCGTTTGGTTCCAATCATGGCCTCCTTGATAGCGGGTTGCTGCTAACAGGCAAACTACAGAGGCAAGACTTCCCTGTGGCGAAGTTGTGGTCATCACTGTATCTATGTCACACATGACCACAATAATGTTCCGTGTGTCGTTGCTGAGCATTTAAATTCGCCCGTTTAGTTCCGTGTTGTGAAGTCCGCTACGAATGTCACGTAAAATCGATGTTCGATTCGGGTCATGTTTTCTTTATGTCATTTGTATTTATTTTCGCATACTGGTGTCCAATGCGATTTCATGAGGTGCAGGATCTGCTTACCCTTTCGGGGCATCCCGGCTTTTAGGGGGGTTCATGCTGTTCTTTCATTAGTTTTCTGTATAATTTTTCATGGTTTGTTGTATTTCCTTATGTGATGTCTCGCTTGTCCTTTGTGTTGTATGTCCTTCTTTGATTTACGGTTTCTTATTACCACTTTGGTATCTTCAAGCTGCTCCCACTTAAGCATGTGATGTTCTCCGTCCACGAAAATAAACAAAGTTTCAACATAACAAATAATATGCTACAATACCATGCAAGGATTTTGGGAGTGTGATATTACCATATAAATTAATTTTAGAGTCACGTGTCTTTTTTGTGTGTCTTGATTGATTGAAAAGTTAATTGATTGATTGATTGATGTTTACCGTCCAGCGAGCAATTTTTCAGCTATATTCATGACGAGAATAATGTAAACGCCACGGGACTCGAAACAAGGAAATATGATGGGTAGGGACGGATAATTTTGCCAGTGCAACAGGTCTCCTATGGACCACTCATCATGAGCATAATGCTCATAATGAGCTGTTACACTGGGTTCTTTAACGTGCGAAGAGGGTGGCAATCTCTCAACACAGGACCTCAGCTTTATTTACGTCTCATCCGAAAGACTGGTTGGTTGTCAATTTATACATCCCGCACATCCGACGGGTGTCCCTTCAAGCCGGAAAAGCTCTCGGTCCCATTTCTATACCCCGGGGTTCCCGCGGGGTTGACCCCTTTTAGAGGACTAGTGCCTCTAGGACGAAGAAACCTGGTGCGTATTCTACCACCAGGACACCCTCTGGGAGGGCTTATTCGTAAGGCGTCGTGTGACGTTGTCATCATGTGATTTTCTTTAAGTGATGCACATTTGAGTTTATCTAAATTCATTTCCGATTATTTGTCTTATTTTGGAAAAAAAAAAAACATTTTTCAATATCATACCAAGAAAAGATTGAATTAATTTGTAAGGATTGATCGAAATTGTTTGTTCGGTTCATTCGGGTTACACGGTGTGTACAAGCTGAATGAGGTTATTTCTTCATGAACCGAACACAAATTGCGATCGATCCTTAATTAAATAAATTTAGTGGACACGACGAGTTTCTGGAATAATCATCAAGGGCAAAATATTGGAAATCCAGATCAATTACCGGAAATTTCAGAAATTTAAATATGCTAAGGAAAATATGAATAAAGAAATATAACATGTTTGTTTTATTGGTGAATGATGTTGATGTTTTTTGTGTTGTTACAACTTATTGATAGTACTATATAAGTGCCTATTTATGTATAATGATAATATTAAGGTTATCATATATCCTCAATGTTTAAAGCTATAAAACAAACAAATAATGGCTTAAGAATTTCAAACTCATTATCAATCCTTAGTTTTCTGGGTAGTATATTGTACATCATTGTTTGTCGTTTTGTCCTTTTATCTTTAAGCCATTTTATTGTCTGTCCTCCTGCCATTTTCGGCTTCTGATTACCTCTTTGGAATCTTCAAATTTGTTCTTTATGAGAAAGGACAGATAGCATGACTACGTAATCAGTGATATTTATTGCAGACCTTACAATTACAGTCACGTAGAAACATCGTACAAAATAGTATCCTCCGTCAATACAATTTGTTTCAAATCAAATTATTATCATGTCAATCATGTCCTTTATTCGCATGAGGTAGAGTTCAACAAGGGACATCTCGAGAAAAAGTAAAATAATATATCCCGATTCTTTAATTGTACATTGCCCAATTAATTATAGGTTTGGTTGATTTTGTTGATCTGGTTGGGTTTTAAATAAAAGATATCACATATATAGCTAGGTATGCTTGACTAATTAAGATACACGTCGAGACTGACAGTCAAGACCACCTATATGGCGAGGCTCGTGGTCATCTTTCCTTTGTTCTCTGTGTCATCTTTTTGGACATTGTATTGTCTTTCATATTAATTATTTTGTATCTGCAAACTTTTCCTACACTCATATTCCTTCTTCTAGGTGTTTTCTGGGTAGTATATTGTAGATCATTGTTTGTCGTTTTGTCCTTTTATCTTTAAGCCATTTTATTGTCTGTCTTCCTGCCATTTTCGGCTTCTGATTACCTCTTTGGATTCTTCAAATTTGTTCTTGATGACTTATTACAAATCACCTTTAGGAAAAAGGACAGATATCATGTAATCAGTGATATTTGTTGCAGACCTTACAATTACAGTCACGTAGAAACACCCTACAAAATAATATCCTCCGTCAATATAGTTTGCTTCAAATCAGATTATTATCATCTCAATCATGTCCTTTATTCGCATGAGGTAGAGTTCAATAAGGGACATCTCGAGAAAAAATAAAATACTCTATCCCGATCCTTTAATTGTACATTCCCCAATTAATTATAGGTTTGGTGATTTTGTTGAACTCGTTGGGTTTTAAATAAAAGATATCACATATAGCTAGGTATGCTTCACGAATTGACATACACCTCGATACTGACAGTCAGGACCAGCTATATGGGGAGGCTCGTGGTCCTCTTTCCTTTGTCTTTCTGTGTCATCTTTTTGGACATTGTATTGTCTTTCTTATTAATTATTTTGTATCTGCAAACTTTTCCTACACTCATATTCCTTCTTCTAGGTGTGGAATTATCCAACCTAGGTTGTGTGATTTTGTTGATAACATCTATCCCGTTGGGTTTTAAATAAAACATATCACATATATAACTAGGTACACGAATTGAGATACACCTCGATACTGACGGTGAGGACTAGTTAGGAACAAAACCTTACGACAAAACCGTTCTTCGTTCATCACTTATCAACGGTGTTATAACAAGAGTAGTACGAAGGGTGGTACATGTGAAGTAGGAACTACTTACGCTTCCGGGTCATATGTGTTCACTAGTTTTATGGAGGGCCTCGTGGTGCTCTTTCCTTTGCTTTCTGTCTCATCTTTTGGACATTGTATTTTCTTTCATATTACTTCTTTTGTATCGACAAACTTTTCCTAAACTCATATTCCTTCTTCTAGATGTGGAATTATCCAACCTTTGTAGTTTACGGAACCTTGATTAATATCTGTTCTTAATTTAGCTCATTCTCGAATAAGTATCTAAAACGACAAATCACAAAAGTTGTGCTATCAAAAAAATGTAAAGTAATACAAACTCTTAACATTAAAAGTTGAGTTTACTTTTCCGTTTTAAATTTAGTAGATTTATATACATTATTTCTCAGTGATTTTAAATTGACAGAGGGTCACTCACATAGTTTCGAAGATATTATTGCCTTCAGTGTTTTCGATTGCGATTTTACAACTAAAATTGTATTTTCTTGAACTGACTGCGGAAAAACAACAAAATCAAAGTCTATCATCAATATTAACACAATTATGAAAACAATATCTACTGCCATTTGGGTCTAGGGTGGCTCAATGAGTTACTTCGATGGATATAACACCTCGTACAAGCCTATCATCAATACTGCGTTGGTTCGCGCCCAGCTTTGCATATTACAAAAATTGGTGCACTCTACTAGAAACCTCAAGTGAGAAAGTTTACCAGTTGCTTTCCCAGTGTCGGTGGTTATCTCTGGGTACTCCGACTTCCTCCACCAAAAAGTGGTCGCCATGATATAGCTAAAAAATAGCTGAAAGTGGCGTTAAACACAATAAATCAAATCAATCAAATCTATGGTATACAGACGTTGTGGTCTGTATAATATTTGTTATATAAAATAAAGTTGATGTTCTTATTCAACTATTAAGTATTATTCTGCTATTTAAAGCAACAGTTTACGTTTCTTTTTTCTTAATGGTTGTAATATCAACTTCAAAAGCTGGTCACTTATTCGACAAATGATTTAAGGAAAAGACCTACTATTAAGAATATATTTCGTAGTTTTTTTAGATGTGGTTTTAAAAGTTAAATGTTGTAGGTTTTTTGTAAGAGTGTGATTTTCCCTATGCATTCACACCTGAAAAACAATTTATGGTACACTGAACAAGATATGATTCACTGTAATGTAATTGCTGGATACACCAAGAGTTATAATCCTTGCATTCAATAGCGGAGTAATACCACAAATTATTAAAAGTTTTGTTAACAGCAAACTAAGCATCTTGAACGAAGTTAAAATTTCAAAATAGATGTAACCGATTTTCCATTGATAATTATGTTGTATATATAGTATTACATAATCACATTGAATAAAGTCATCACTATGAAAGTTTTACGGTCACCACCATGACTTAGTCGACCGTTATGGAATATATGTGTCACAAATGACCACGGATATGTTCCACTTGTCGTAAACACTTCCCGGTCCTTTCCTCATTCATGACTTCTTACCGCGTTTGTAACTAGATTAAATAACTCTATGTTTGGTGATTTTGTTGATCGCATCTATCCCATTGAGCTTGAAATAAAGAATATCACATATTCATATAGGTCAGCTTCATACCTCGATCTACAACCCGAAATCGACAGTGAGGGTCGGTAAAGAACGTAACTTGACAACAAAAGAGATGATTTCAATTTTCCCATTGTGAACTTTCCATTAATATGTAGCAACATTCCAGCAGGACATGCATATTGAGTATTTATATCTCAGATGATACGATATTCCAGAGCTTGTGGTTCTTATCAGGATTTCCATGACAAAGGGTTGCTGCTGACAAGGAAGCTAATGAACCAAGGGTTCATTTTGGTAAAGTTGAAGTCAAAACTTCGAAAATTTTACGGTCGCCACCATGACTTGGTAACCGTTATGGAATAAATATGTCACAAATGACCACGGATATGTTCCACTTTCCTAAGCACTTCCTTGTTCTTTCCTCATTCACGACTTATTACTGGGTTTGTAACTAGATTAACACGACGGGTGCCTCTAATGGAGCAGGGACTGCTTTCCCTTCCTGAGCACCTGAGTTCACCCCTGGTTTTAGTGGTGTTCGTGTTACTCGATCTTTTGTTATATATGAATATTTTGTAGATCGTTGTTTGTCATTTTGTACTTTTTCTTTTGGTCATTGTGTTGTCTGTTCTTCTTCGAGGATACGGATTCTGATTGCCCCGTTGGTATCTTCAAACTTGTTATCACGTATATATGAAATGATCATTGTATTGTGTCTATAATTTGTCCAGCACCACGCGTGTGCACAAAAAAATATACCTATAAGTATTCATGTACTGTATCTTAATGCAATAAATACACCAAGCAACTTTGATCAAGAAGACTTCCAACCGAAAAATGTACAATGAAAAACCTTAAAATGATGTGAACTTACTCATATCAAACAAACAAATAATGGCGTATGAATTTCGAATTCGCAATCAATCCTTTGTTTTCTCTGTAATGTATTGTATATCACTGTTAGTTCTTTTGTTTGTTGATCGTTTGGACGTTATATTTTCCTCCTTTTGTCATTTAGGCTTATAATAACTCCTTTGGACCCTTCAAACCTTTCTTACGTACTTATTACAGATCATCTTTAGGAGGATATGGAACCTATACATATCCTGTCTACGTAATCAGTGATAATTGAAGTAGACGTTACTGTTAAGTAGAAACACCGAACTATATATCATCCTCAGTCTATACAATGTGTTTCCAATCATATTTTTATACGTCCAACCTGTTTTTTATTCGTACGATGCAAAATGCATGCAAGGAACTTCTCTAGAGAAATTTACAAACAAAGACAACTACTGGGGGCGTTGGAGTATACAAATAAATTCTAGGTCTTTAAATTATAGACATTTAAATATGTCTCCTGATTTACCGTCTACATTAACAAATACAACTAATTAATAGTACTATATCAGTACTAATTTATGCATAGTGATCACATAAAGGTTCTCCTATTCTGTGACATCATTATTAATCGTGAAGTTCTTATTTTCGTGGATTTCGTGGATTTTGTGGTTCACTTAACAACAACAAAAATAAAATGCAACGACATATATTTTCCCATTGATTGTTGCCTATAATGTTTGAATCCACGAATTCAAGAAACAAAAGATCACTGCATTTTGTAGAAATGACGAATACTTGTGCTAACGAACAAAAGTACTTTCACATAATATAGAATCGAAAACTCTTGGTGTGTATGTAATGAAAGTTTAAAACTATGAAACAAATAAATAATGGCGTCTGAATTTCGAACCCGTTATATATCCGTAGTTTGTTGTGTAGTGTTTTGTATATCACTGTTTTCCTTTTTGTCTGTTTCTCCTTTGGCCGTTTTCTTTTTGTCCTTCCGCCATTTACGTCTTATATATCTTCAAACCTTTCTTACGTACATATTACAGATCATCTTTAGGAGGATAGATACCATATACCTATCATTCCTACGTAATCAGTGATAATTCATGTAGACCTAACTGCTACGTAGAAAAACCGAACTAAATATCATACTCAGTCTTTATAATGTGTTTCAAATCAGATTTTTAACACGTCCATCTTTTATGCAAAATGAATGCAAGATACTTCTCTAGATACAAAAATATAACCTAACCTTTAATTCCACCTTCCGCTAATCAATTCTAAGCTTGATGATTTTGTAGATAGCATCTAAAGCTTTCCACATGCATAGCTAGATAACACACTATGTAAAGGGTGTCCTCTATGAAATGTGTCTTCGCATGCAAAGTGTACTGTGACTTCCATTTTATTATCACTCTTGAAGACAGGTGTGAAAAGAAAATTGCTTGATTGGGTAATATTTTTTCAATTATTAGAATCATAACTTACTATAGAACAAATTTAACATGCACATATTCCATGTGCTCTACTGTTACATTAGTTGAATATAGTTTGAAATTAAAAAAGTAAATTTCTCGATTCTCAAAGTATTTCTTTGATATTCCAAGAGTTATCTTTCTTGCATTCAATGAAAAAGTAACAACACAAATCTTTAAACAGTTTTTAACAGCAAACCAAAATTGTGAACTGTGTTAAAATTCCAAAATAGATGTAATATATCTATCTTAGTTTCCATACATAATCATGTTTCGTTAAGTCCACATTGATGTAGGTATGAATTACAAGGTAAAATTATATGCAATAGTTTAAGCTGAAAGCTTGTAGTTTTGTATCTTTAGTTAGGCACAATACATTGAATAAATGCAATTTCAATCATCTACAGACGTTTGTAACCCGTTTTCTCATTTTGTAAGTCACATAATATACTCTTTTCTAATTCTCTAAATAGATAATTTGTTAAAATATTTACAAGGTTTGTTTTCTTCTTTTGCTTTTTCAGCTATTCCATTGCATATTAGGTCATGCATCATAGTTTCACCCATAATAAGGTGTCATTTCCTGTTATATGCACATCGCTAATATGGTAGAATGACAGTATTATGTAGGTTACCTACAACTGAAGACAGTTACAAAAGCATTTTCCATAAGTTAGTCAAGATGCGGCCCAAAAACATGGGAATTATTTCATGAAATTATATAACATTCTATGTTCAATTACTGTTTTAAAACCTGTCTACTGGTGAGATGTTTCTTTAATTAATTTGCAAGGCAAACATCAATGCAAGTGCCGACATACCTTTATCTTGAATCTTGTTGTGATTGTAGAATTATTAAATATATCTATTTTAAGGGACTAAGTGTTGTTTTCTTTCGTTTTAGTGCTCTTTGATTTTGCTTTGCAATGAATGCTAACAATCTACATTGCATAATAAGTGTAATAAAGTCGATTTAATAAAACAAAATTTTAAACATTAATTTGGGCATTTTAATGAGAATGAATGCATAGACAAATACACGGAATTGTAAATCTCTTTCTGATGGGGTTCGTGTTCCTCATCATTGTTTTATTCTGTGCTGTGTGTCATTGTTCTCGGACTTGAGCTCAATATGGTTCACGTTTCTAAATTGTCCAATATTAGCTACACCTTCGGGTTTCTCTAATGTTTTCTGACCGATATTTTCCAGATTGATGACACTTTGAACTAGTAAAATTCTAAAAAACAAAGTGGGCAAAGTAGATAGATAGTTGACTTTTGTAATTGTCTCATCTTATTGTAAATGAATATATAAATAGTAAAAGTGAATCACGGTCCTGTATGAATATATGACATAACCCAGGCATGATATCAGTGAATTGTCCATATTATAGGCATCATCGAAGAATTAGTATATATGGGAAAGTATTTTATAACCTGACGATTCATTTTGTTGTTCAGTTATAAAGATAATATTTTCTCCTTGGTACTGTTCATTCATTAAAATGATTTATTTTATTATCAAATTGGACAATATACGTGAAATAGCTTTGATCATGCATACATACAACAGAAACGATTTGCAAAATCGCTTCCTCGTGTTGAAAAAATACTTAAGTGTTATCTGGGTATATGTATGAGTTTAGTACTAGGCTTAACTGCAGGCTGTATTTGTAGATTAGTCATGTGTATGTTTTCGTCTATACAATGTTTGATATGTACAGATGGTTTTCCACTTGTTTGGCTAATATTGGTGTTTTTGTTGCTTATTACATCCTACAATATTAATTTATCCAGTAAGTTTACAAATCTATGTTGAGCATTGCACCTAATATAAAACAGTATGAATAAGGACACAACTTAAATGGTCTAGAAATGTTACATACTATCGTTTTGCTTGTATTTTGTCTTTTTGTTTTGGTTTTTGTTTGTTTATTTGTTTTGTTTTTGAGTTGTTTTTTTGTTTTGTTTGGTTTTTTTTTTCTTGTTTTGTTTTGTTTTTTTTTCTTGGGGGCGGGGTGTAGGTTTCTATTGTATTTGTGTAAATGATGACGCCATTCTAATCATAGAGCAACATAGTAATATATGGTTTGAGTATCCACGTGTAATATATGAAATACACAGATGTTGGTAACGCATGTTTGTACACAACTCGTTTGTCATTTCGTCAACACTTTTGGTATAATGCCTTTTTCAGTAGCAAACCAATCGCTTGGATTATTTCCATATTATTTACACAATATAATATTTCCATCATTTGATGACCCATATATCAACCATGCAATATTGCTTTATTAAATATAGATCAGTTGATTATTTTAAGGTTATTTTACCCGTAATGTACCTGTGTATATGATGACATAATTCTAATTATATTATATTTGATCTTGATGCTGGTTAGAGTTTTCTTGTGCTAATCATGTACTAAACTGATTTCATAGTTCTATTTGATTACATATATGTACAACATTTCACAATCGCATTAATTTATAAAATTTGATGCATTCTAATACATGTAATACACCGGCGGTACCGATGTCATAGTTCTGTTTTATTACATGTATGCGTACATTAAATTTCACTGGCACATTTATATTTATTGATGTACTACCGTAAATTAGTAACATATCTATGCTATTTACTGTAGTAAGATCACTTAAATCGTTTCTATCTCATCTACACTGTATAATGTTTCAATTGCATAGACCACCACAACAATATCCTGCGCTTCCTAAAGTTTCCTCCTCGGTAATCAACTAAGCTTTTAAAGTTTCCCCCCTGGTAATCAACTTGCAAGTGAGGGAGACGACCGATTGTCTTGGCCTTTAAAGTGAAACGTTTCACTCACAATTCTTGCATAAATGTAATCGAGTATTCTTATATGAAAATGTTTCTGTAATATTTAGGTTTGGGTTGTCCAACATTCACAAAAATATTTTCATACAATAAATTAATTTTAATATTTACAGTATTAAAATAAATTAATAAAATTATTCTTATATATTTATGTATTATATTGTGGGGTTCATGTTGTTCGTGTTGTGAAAGTATATGTTTTCACGTCTTCAGTTGTGATGTTGTGATGTCAGTTACGATTTCCGTGCAAGCAAAAATGATACGTCTCGACTTTCATTTCTTGTGTAAGCGGTTCGTGTTTTATTTATTTATTTACGTATACTGGAGTCCAGCACAATTTCGTCTAGAACAGTACCTGCTCACCCTACCAGTGCATTCCCAATCTTTAGTGGGGTTCTTGTTGCTCTATCATTAGTTTAATGTGTATTGTTTTGTGGATCGTTGTTTGTTCTTTTGTCCTTTTTCGTTTAACATTGGTTTCATCTGCCCTTCGATTTACGGCTTTTGGTATAACCGAACTGTTCTCACTTTAACATGCTTAAAGGGAGTTATGTACTCCGTCCAAGAAAATAAACAACGTTTCAACATAAAAATATTATGCTACACTACTATCTAAGAAATGTGTGATTTTGATAATACTTACATCATGCATGAAAATATCGAAATTAATTTAATGCGCAAAGGCGAAAGATTGGAAAATCTCTGAAATTGAAAATTGTCAAGGAAAATATTTATCAGTTTTTTATTTACCGTTTGAAATAAGCACTTACAAAATGGTTAATTGGTAAAGGATGTCGCTGCTTCTGGCTAGTATTTGCAATACTAAGGAATGCATTTCTTGGCATTAATGGTCGAAGTAAGAATTACAGGTTAAAATATCCTCTGGTCCAAGATCCAATTGTTGGATTTAAACTTGTATAGAACGTCGGGACAACAAAATTGTGTTTGTGATGACATATTAAGTTGATTTTAATACTTCAGTGAGTCGAGTCATTACGGAACGTTTGCTTACCAAAACTTATATTGTCCATTAGCAATCTAAGCCACATTCCGTCAAGCCCATTGTAGATCTTCGTTGTTATTTCATGTCATTTCTACGTTGAAATAATAAAAAAGCTATATTATGTTTCTAGCGTGTTCTAACCCCGATTAAAGATAGCCCTGTTATATTTAGCGACCTTTTCTAAGATCAACCAAAAACAAGAATAAGAAGTCTGCTTTGTAATTTACCTGATAGTTTAGCATAAAAATATACAAGAAATAAGGTTGGGTTATAATTATAGCTGGTCTGGTAATCTCTGCTGAGAAAATAAATTAACTAGTTTTTGAAATTATAAAATTAATTTTGAATTGAATAGACTGGATCTATTAATGTTGGTTTAAGATCTCTGCATTCTATGACAACAGAGAAAGACTTATGGTAAATGACTGGGAGCTATAAGGGCTCCACCTCAGATGTCGATAAAACTTTCTCCAAAATGTATTCACAATATGTTCTTTCCAGAAATAAATACAGTTAGTAAATATGTACATCTATTTTCTCACTGTATGGGACTGACAAAGTTAGGTAATGAAAAGCATTGAACGTCATTTTTTTCAGAATACAAAGCTGTTTTCGATGGTTTGCTTCACGTGATAAAATATCTCATTATTTTGATCAATTCATTTTTCAGAGGTTATATTATGATGCTGAAATTGCATAAATGATCTCAAGAAATCTGATCTATAAATGTCGCATTTAAATATAAGAACTACTTACCACATCTATTATTTCACGCTCAAATTGTATTTTTTCATTATCCCATTTTTTGTCACCTTAAAAAACTTGATGGATCATTTAAAAAGAATCTTGTGCAGACCAATTTTGGTTTCATCGTCTGTTATGATATTATTAATGTAAATATTGAGGTCATATCAATTCAGACACTTATTAACATTGATCGTCGAAAATTACTGTTCGAAAAATTGGTATTAATCTTAAAGATCTAATAGATAGATATGTTTAAACACCTTTTTAGCTGTACTTAATTCTTAATGGCAACCAATGCGATGATATATTCAAGTACATTTTTACGGATAGCAACCACAAATCTATAAGAAAAATGTCAAGGTACGGGTTGAGACAAGTCCAATATTTAAGCATCGCTTTTTTGGATAATATGGACATATTTTGGGAAATGGTGTGAAGCAAACTATTTAATGTGTAACGATTGTAGCTAAGAAGCTGTGATAATGATTTTTGTTTTTTGGATAAAATGATAACAAGCATTGGAATCAGATATCCCATGGAAAGTGGTTGTCGATATATATTTATTTTACAATCAAGTACTAGTATTTCGTACTTATTTATGATGAGAATAAGTTTACAACCATATGATAAATCATCTAGATAAAATGTGTGTCGCTACCATGGGTTTATGTATGATTATTTTGATTGCGAATGCCACCAGAACAGAGGAGATGGTTGATATTATTTTGCCTTGTGACAGGACAATAACAACACTCCTAATAAACTGTTACTGTCAAAATCTGCTGTAAGTTGCCTTTTACGTGTAAGGAATGTTTCCTTAACTCCCGCGCTAAGGGGTGTATTAAATTCGTTCATCACAGCTGTCTGGTGCCACTTTAACAATATTTCAGTTATTTCGAGGCGGTCAGTTTTATTGTGGAGGAAACCGGAGTAATTTACCGCATAGATAGGAAATATCGTGCTTCTCAAACTTTGAAACGTCATCAAAGTGCTTGTAATATTTGACAATTTTCCCTCGTTTTTGTTTTAAGAAATTTAATACCTCCGAAGTCGTGCATCAATAAATACTTTAACAGTTATTTGTGTTTTATTTATTTTAGTAATCGGTTAAAATATCTTTCTTGTACTTAATTTCTTCGAAAGAAAACGTCGAAATATCAGTAAAATTCCACGAAATACGTACAGTAAACAAATCACGCTCGTGACATCACAATGAAGTCAAATACGTACCAATTTTGTTGGGAGCAAGTTTTAACATCAAAAGTATGATGTCGTCTATAAAATAAAACACATCACATTTCAATCAAGTATTTTCTAAAATTCATTAAATACGAGGCCATATAGGACCCATATAGTCCCAAGTCCATTTTCTCGCACTGACAACTGCATGCACTGGGTTTTTATCCTAGTTGCAATGTACAAAAACTGTATTTATAGTAAATACAATTATTTATAGAAACATTAGTTATTTACTTATAAATTTCTTTCCTTGAAATCAATCATTAAATGTAAATAGATTGTGTATAATGCTCTCATACATGTACATATGCAATCAGAAGAGTGACAATATTGATTTTAAGGTCAGGTCGATGCTATTAATAAATCAATATTTAACAATCTCCACAACCCTCCACCAACAAAATATTTTGATACAATCATTAACCCTCTATACTCAAAACAACTGCTGAATTTGGTGTTGGTGGAAGACTGTGGAGGTATATAGCATACCTAAAATATACTTTAAATATGTCGTTTATATTCAATTTTTAGCTTTATCCGTCTTATTATGATGTCATTTTGACGTCATAGCTAAAGCAATTTCACGGACATATTTATTTTTGGAAAATTTGTTTATAGAACAATTAAATGAGTAAATTGTTTTTATTATATGTCAAGCATTATTTTTTAATAAAATGTGGGACCAATTATGCACCTTAAAGCCTCTCCCTCTTTGTCACACAAATCTGAAAAATGAGTCGCAACAATTATATCGTAGCATACGGTACCAGGCATATTTTGTTGCAGACAAGTAGAAAATATGTCAAAACAGTGAAATTTGGAAATCATTTGGTCAGGCTGTAGGTTGTTAGTTAGCGAAGAACATTATTACAGTTTATCCCTGTACTCGTTTGACTGTTGTTTGTTTTACGGATTTCCTGTTGGCTGAGGTTCTGTCTTTTATCTCAATGTTTGCATTGATGATGGTTTGTTACATTTCAGACTTGGACTTCGTGCTTTCAGCGTGGCCAGAATTCTTTACATTTATACAATAAAAACAAAAACAATTACCGGTCTCGTTGGTGTATACAAGACAATTGTGGGTCTGTATGCTATAGACACTTACATATTTCTACTGATTTCCCGTATACATCAACAACTACAACTTATTGATAGTACTTTGTAAGTGCCAATTCCTGTATAATGATACTATTAAGGTTATCCTATATCAAATATTCCAAACTGTTGGTGTGTATCCCATCAATGTTTTAAGCTTTAAAACAAATATAAAATGGTGTATGAATTTCGAACTAATTATCAATCCTTAGTTTTCTTGGTAGTGTATTGTAGATCATTGTTTGTCCTGTTGTGTTTTTATCTTTAAGCCATGCTATTGTCTGTCCCACTCCCATTTACGGCCTCTGATTACCTCTTTGGTAACCTAAAAGTTTTCTTGAGTACATATTACAGATCAACTTTAGTGGAAAGGACACCTATCATGCCTACGTAATCAGTGATAGTTGTTGTAGACCTTACAGCTACCGTCATGTGGAAACACCGAAGAAATTAATATCATTTGTTAATATAATTTGCTTCCAATCAGCTTTGATAATGCCAATCATGTCCTTTATTCGTATGAGGTAGAGTTCACAATGGGACATCACAAGAAAAATTAAAATAATCTATCCTGATTCTTTAATTTTACGTTCCACAATTAATTCTAGGTTTGTTGATCGCATCTATCCTATAGGGTTTTAAATGAAATATAGCACATACATAGCTATGTGTGCTTCACAAATTGAGCTACACCTTGAAACTGACATCCAGGACCAGTTAGGAACGAAACTTTACGATGATTTCTTCATTCATCCCGTATCAACGGGTTTGCAAAAAGAGTATCTACAAACTTTTCCTACACTCTTATTCCTTTTTCTAGTTTTATTATCATCATACATTTGTAGCCTACACAACCTTGAATTATATCTGTTCTTAATTTAACTCATTCTCCAATAAGTATCTAAGACGACAAATTACAAAAGTTGTGCTATCAGAAAAATCGAACCTACATGTAAAGTAATAAACACTCATGACATTTAAAAGTTATATTTGCTTTTACATTGTAAATTTAGTAGATTTATATACATTATTTCTAAGTAAATGGAAAATAAATGTTATCGTTGGATGCCTCTTAAATTGACAGAGTATCATTCACCTAGTTTCGAAGGTAATATTGCCTTCAGTGCTTTTGATGAAAGCGATTTCACAAATAAAATTGTATTTTTTTTTAACTGACTGCGGAAAAACAACACAATCATAGTCTATCATAAATATTAACACAATTATACTGAAAAGTATATCTACTACTGTATCGCTTAAAGGAACTCTGAACCGTTTTATTTATTAAAAACGAACAGGTTATGTTTGTTCTTAATAGTTGTAGTGCTAACTTCAAAAGCTGGTCACTTATTTGACAAATGATTTAAGGAAAAAAACATAATATTAAGATTATATTTCGCAATATATACAGTTGCGGTTTTAGAAGTTAAATTGCATAGTTTTTTTCCCTAAGTGTGTGATTTTCCAATAAATTTACACCTGCATATATAACAGTGATATAATATTTATTATATAGTATATATAATTATGATATACTGAAGAATATATGACTTACCGTATTTTGATTCTCATTGTAATTGTTGGATACTCCAAGAGTGATCTCCCTTTCATCCAATAGAAGAGTAATACAACAAATCATTACAAAAAGTTGCTTAGCAGCAAACCAACCATCTTGAACGAAGTTACAATTTCAAAATAGATGTAACTGATTTTCCATCCATAACTATGTATCAATACATAATGGCATTGAATAAATCCCATGCCAACCATCTACGGAAGTTTCTAACTCGCTTTCTTATTTTGTTGTAATAATTGAGAAGCTCTTGCCGAATTCTCTGAATAAATAATTTGTAAGCAATATTTAAACGCTTTGTTTTCTGGTTTAACATTTGCAACTATTTCATTGCATATTCTGTCAAGTTTTAAAGTTTCACCTATAATAAATTGGGTCGAATAATTTGAAAGTGCACTAATATTACCATAGTATTCTGCAAAATTAATATTAACATTATAGGTATCTACAAATTCATTAAATGTGTACACTATTTTTATTAGCCGATGATTTAAAATCATTGATTAAAAAAAATAACATTTCACACTGTTACCTATGAAAGCACATATTACCAATTATCTGTGTTACTGGGTTGAACCATATGGATTGAGTCAATACAGTATTTTAGTCGCTATTATCAGCATCCATTGATTTGAGTTCTGACAAATTACAAAATTCATCATTCCAGAATGTATTTAACTTCCCTTCTAGTACTATCAAACCTTTTTTTAATTAAGTGCAGTAAATTGAACTAAGAAGTAAAGACACATTCAGTGGCTGCAATAATTTATTTATGCTTTTATCTTTTCAATGCACAACGGTCTCCTTCTTCACATTGAGCAATTATAATTGTGAAAATGGTCAACAATTGTGTTTTCATGGATACATATATAACAAAGGATCCATGCGAAAAGAAGGATATGTTTACAGATATCAACAGCCGTTTAATAACTTTCACATTAAGAAAGAGTTTTTGGGCTTTACAACTTTCACTAGGCAACAGGCAAGAAAAAACAATGCTACCATATTACGAATGTACTTTGATCAGATGAGACAACGAACTTAAATGTAACAGTTATTGAAATAGCTTCTGGGCTAAAGATCGAACTGGCAGATGATATTTCAAGACAACAGACCTGTAGTCCGAAAACAGTTGTCGAATATACTTTATAATCATCCTTAGAACCATAATTAAAAACAGCTTTTGAAGCTACCCTATCACCATTCTAAGTTCAAAATAAAAGTAGGATTTGGATTAAATTAATTTAAGAATGTTCAATGTGTGATTCGAAGCTCAAAAGATTGAATTGTATTGGATTGTTCATGATAATCATTTTCATATCAAGGATTAGATACACAGTCGTAAGCAAGCTTTGAGGACAAGCCTCCAAATTGGCTGCATTCTGTATACTGAGTTCAATATGTCTGTTTTCCAGTGGAGACTCGGTTGCTTCAACAAATAAAATCATAAACGGGGATATTATGAAAATTTCTGGTGAGAGTCGTAGTCATTGTATGATGATGATTTTCCTCATGCGAAGGAATTGTAACTGGCTCGTTCGTAAACAATGCACCCTTAATCTAATTTTGAGTGATCAACGGTTTACATAATATTAATAACTTTCATAAAACTGTGCTATTCCAACCGTCAGTACTGGATACAAATTATAAAATATTAAAAGTCAATGGCACTTATTTTAACTCATCTTAATTGTCAGTGTAATTGGATTTTTATTCCATTTCCAAATAAGTGCGTTAAAATACCCGATTATCCAATTGTACTATTCCATGTACTAATTTCAAGCCTTTTGTTATGAAATAAAATTGAAAATCTAAAGACAGTTCGGACCAGCAAATCCATAGCAAAGTGCACAAAATGCATTACTTGCACTTTTCTCGCTTCTAGGAATCGAATGGGGGATTATATAACTCTACAGCCGATAATATATCTCTGAATTATGATGGTCCAAGAAACTAATTGTCTTTTTATCATTTTAGCAAGCAGTTTAATTCAATTTTAAGAACATTAGGCAATTATTATTCAAACTAGTAAACCTGGAATGCGTATTAGAGAGTGATGAACTCAATATGTATGTGATAACATGTGTGAACAAAGAGTAGGTGATGTGGCACTTTAATTTGATATATCACATGAAAACCAAACAAATAACTCCATCCAAATAATTGCAAAATTATCCACCCTTCCGGTACACATGAGATTTGTATGGCCCGATTTGAGTTTTCTGTGGAGTGTTTTATAGATTAAAGGCTTCTGATTACCTATTTGGTATCTGCAAACTCGTCGCACATATATAACTACACCACGGTAACTAATAATGCTAAATGCCGACAAACCAGAACAGTTAATAAGTCTCGTGATTAAAAAATGTAAAATGTAAAAACGGTATTGTACAAAGAGGGCTATAATGCCTTAGCTGTAAGTTGTGTGATCGCATCACGCCAGCAAAGTGGAAGCTTTGGTCTAGAAAATAGGTCAACAACGACAAGCCTTATTGAAGTGTCGGTACCAACCAATGAAAGTGAGTGGTCATGTATATGTGTGTAAGATATGTCTATTTTTCTGATTCAGAGATGGTTCACGAGAAATATTCTACCCTCCTAACTGCATTCAGTACTACGTTAACTACTATTTTGCGCCTAATTTGTTCCAGTATTGTTATAAATGCTGTTTTTGTGACAACCGAAACCTTGGAACCGTAATGAAAGCGGGAGGTTTGGCGCCGTAAGATCTGATTTAACCCACCATTTCGTTAGAAATGCCTGTACCAAGTCAGGGTCATTGCGGTTTTCCCAGTTTTCCTGTTATTGACTGATTCTTGTTTGTTTGTTGATTGATGAGTTTTGCCTCTCCCTTTGGAAGATTGCTCGGTGTTCGGTAATTTTGTTATTACCCTTATTTTCTTAGATTTGCGATTATATTGTGAAGCTATTTTAATATATTTTTCTCTTTTTGCATTCCATTTTCACTAGTATACGCTTTAATTAAACTTTTCGACTATTTAACTACTGATAATTTTCTATCATTTAATGTTAAACAATAACACATTTAGCAGTCATATACATATAAATGTAGATTCATGTATATTTGGTTAGTGCACAGGCCTGTAATCATTTACTCTGTATTCTATGACACGCAAGAGGGTAATGTAGGCATGTTGATGTTATCCAGAATCCCACACGTTGTTCCAGTCTTTTGCCTTTGTCTGTGCCTGATTAGCTCAAACGTATTTTGTTGAACATTTTGGAAAAGAAGTGGACGCCATGTGGTGCCGTGTATCTCGAATAGGCTCATAATAGCACATGTTTGCTTATCGTAAAATGCAGACTAAATGAGGCTAAATACTTACCTTGTGATGTGACCCGTGATGATGGAGTTCGGGTTCCTGGTGACTTTTGATCTTACTTCAACAAAACAGACGATCAAATGAATTATTTTCGATCAATCAGCTGATCCTGTTTCAAAGATGTGTTGTACTAAACTACGAAACGAAATCGAAACGCAATGAACGAAACGAAACGAAATATTACGAAGCGCAACGAAATATACTAAAATGCGAAACGAAACGAAAATATACTAAAATCCAGTAAAAGCAATATGACTGGAACGAGAAGTGATGAAAAAGTCTAGCAGAATTTTATACTGATATGCATGAAGATTTATGAACCATTCTTCAAGACAAAAATTTAATGTATAAGAATATGAACCATACGTCAAAACAAAAAAAAAGAATAAAAATTGATCAACGACCATTATGCCAGGTATATTCCTCCTTTCCATAAGGAGCGCCCTCAATAAACGTGGTAAGTAGGATATCCAGACATTCCTGTCAGGTTTTCTGTAATATCTCCAGAGTCGGACCTCAGGGCCTATACGTCTGGTCTAACAGCTTAAACGGGGGTGCAGAAATACTTACATGCCACTCCATGATCATCCCTACAGTGATGTGAACATTATTTACAGTGTAGTGCAAACGTGGGAAAGAAACATGGACCCGGGGACAAATTCAGCCCCCAAACATTAAAAGGCTCTGTAACGGGGAATACCGACATGAACAACTACATACTATCCAGTGGAGTAGCCCCAGATACCACTGAAGCCGATGTACATGCACTATCTACAAAACCGGTTGTATCAAAGATGGAGGAAAGCGAAAATCCTCAAGGGGTTTCCGAAAGAAACCACAGAAGTGTCAGAGGAACACCGAAACCTGCAGACATCAGGTAAATGAGATGTCTGCTTGACTTCCACAGTGTTCAATGAAATCAACTGCCAGCCCCACGTTTTCCATCCTCACAATAAAAAAAGAAAAGAAATCCGTTCGTTGTAAAGGTGAATCAATTTACCACAAAATTTAAAAGCGTTTTCTATTCGCATTATCATATGCTTATTCGTCTGACACACAAATGATCTAGATGTTTTCATATCAGTGTTGAAACAAATTTATTTCGTGCACATTTCAGTACCTACATATATATGTATATTTGATATGCGCATACAGAGTACGTAATAACGCATTATTTATTAAAGAAATCCGATTACTGTGGATTCAATTTTTTTTTGTGGGTAACAATTTTCGTAACCTGAAAAACAAAAGGCAAGTTGTGGATACTCAATTTCGTGGTTTGTGGAAGTCTACCAAATAATAGAATAAACAGGTCGTTGGATACTTGAATTCTTGGGTCAAAGTCACCATAGAAATCCGCTTTAAATGAAAGTAAAATGATTATATTTCATGTTTTAAGCTGTCGTTATGAAATCGTACGGTACAATTTTTGTAAATTTGACATTATTTTTCACATTTCATTCAAATTGACTGACACATGTACTACTGGAGAAAACCATATATTCTTTGTAAATATACTTTTGAAAATAAATGCAAGCGTTTTATTTACGCAATATTAATCGGACAACACGGCATATATCTTTATGTTTAACAATAATGCAGCTGTCTAATATAATTTGCAATTTTGTACGGTTTTGTGAATTTGTTCTACATTGAGCGTAAACTTTGTACTTTAGTGTTAAATAGTTTGCAAATTATATTCCGATTTTAAAAGGGTGGCTCAATAAGTTAGGTAGTTGGATTATCTAACAACTCGAATACAAGCCTATCACCAATACGGCGTGGGTTCGCGCCCGGCTTTGTAAATTAAAAGAAAGGGTGCACTCGATTCACAGCCGCAAGTGATGAAGTTTACCAGTTGCTTGCCCATGGTCGGTGTTTCTCTTCGGGTACTCCGGCTTCTTCCACCACTAAAACTGGTTGCCAATAAATAGCTGAAATACTGCTGAAAGTGGCACTAAACACCAAAAATCAAAATAAATCAATCAAATCAATACGATGTACCTTTTGTAAAATCAGCATTGAATTTTACAGTATTAGCACAGAAGCTCCTTTTGGTCAATTGATAAAACAAAAGGTTTCGAAAAAAGTATTACTACTAATAGCTATTCTTATTATTATGACATTGCACATCGTGGTCTGATAAATTCAACATGAAATGTATGCCCGCTTTATTTTTGACAGGGGCCACATAGACAATAACCATGTTTGTGGAAACCCCATTATTTGTTTGCATGTGAAGCGACAGGATTTTCATCATAGTAAATGATCCTCAGTGTCTTAAGATATTTAATTTCTTTTCACGCCAGATAATGTATATAATACTTGAAACATGTTCGCTGCTCCGCTAATTACGGGTATTAGGATGGAGCCGTGACCGATGCCTATCAGAACATTTCAGAGGCAGAGTATTGTCACTGTAACTATTAGCCGCTAGATTACATTGAATTCTGAGTTTTTAATCAATAATGAGAACTGTCCTGCTTCTGATCAATGATAATCATAGGGAAAACGTCATTGCTTTCGCTAAATTCCGTTTCGTTATGTTGCATTTCACACTTTGGTGTATTTCGTTTCGTTTCGTTGTATTCATTTCATTTTGTTTCGTATTATAGTAAATTTCGTTTCGTTGCGTTTCGTCTGTCATTTTAGTATATTTCGTTGCGTTTCGTAATATGTCGTTTCGTTTCGTTTCGTTTCGTTTCGTTCATTGCGTTTCGATTTCGTCTCGTAGTTTATTACAACCTGTCAAAGATACACTAAATTTGAAAAAAAGCAATAAAATAAATTAAGGTTCATCTTCCTCATACATTGACATACAGCTTATATATAAAAGTCACTAAACGGAACCGGGGAATATGGGGTTCGTGTTACTCTATCTTCAGCTTAATGTGTATCTTTTGTAGATCTTTGTCCTGTTGTCCTTTTTTTCGTTTGACCATTGTGTTTTCTTTCCGTCTTCGATTTACGAACTAGGATTACCCTTTGAAATCTTCAAACTCTTCTTACTATTAATATACAACATGAATTCACATTTAAAGATTTGTTTTCATAAAATTTCCTAGACACAGACGTGATATTAAGCATATATCCCACTGTAATTCTCTACGTCAATGAAAACAAAGGTATAGCAAGAAAATATTATACTACAATACTATCTAGGGATTGTATGCGTTTGATACTACAAGTTAAATACTTTCATGTATCATGTACCTCTTTTTTTATTATATCAATATTACACATGTGAACAACTTACCTCTGGCTGCCACGAAACCTCAAAGGTTTACACATATTTACAATAAACAATATAATTAAATAAGTAAATGCTGGTAGTAAGAATACAATATCATAAGCAACTATTTCATAATTTATCTCTCATGTTCAATTTATACACATACATTTCTACACAGTAAACAATGTCAGGGACTATTAATACAACTAAATTCATAATGTATCCAATAATAGATGTAATTTCATAATATTATATAAGTTTCAAACTTCTGTGTTTTTAATCATAATTTGTATGTTACTTCTGAGTGCATTTTTGAGATTTGTGATAATTATTGCTTCCCTGTAAATGCTTTTATGATACTTCATATAATTTCTTATTTTCCAAATTATCCATTTTAACATGCAAATTACCAAATTCAGTAATAGTAGGTCTTCAGTTATTTCTCCTTCATACACCCCAATGACTAAGTTTTCCCCAACAAGTACTAAATTATTTTCAAAACTTATTTAAACATGTGTTTTAATTCATCTAAGACATGTCTAATTTGATGGAACCTGTAAAAAAAATGCACAAGGGACTCTATTTCATTTTTAAAAAAGTGACATTGACCATTTGATTATCCCATCTTTTATAATCTATATTCTGAATAGACAATCTTATGTAAACATTTCCATTGGAACTGGATAATGCTTATTCAGTTTATGCCAAATTGATATCCAGTTAAACATGTTTCCATAAAATGTACCCCATTTTAATTGACATTTTAGCGTGATTGGTTTACGTATTACTTTCTGGATATTGTTCAGTCTCCGCTCTTTTGGAACAATGATTTTATTATTATTTCTAATATTCAAACTATTATCTCGTGAGCAGCCATATTTTAGTGACAAAAAGCTAAATTGTGGAGGTGATTTACGGCCAACCTGATTGTGCATCAACGGTTTTTTTTTCTAACCCTCAGTGGAATTTCAGTTGTTACTATACTTTCCTTGTGTCCCAATAATTCACAAAAAGAACTGAGAACAGAAAATAAGCTAACCAAAACAAACAACCGAAAAAAAAATCAGGAATTGTATGTCCGATTAGAAATTAATGCATTGGACATGCAGACCACAGATCAGAACTCACTATTTTGGTAGTCCTTTACTTTTCCTTTTCTTTATTTTGACAAATATATTTTATTTAACTCTTTCGCAAAAAATGTAATAAATTAAAGTTTATTTATATATAACTTATTTCTACCAACTTCGTAGTCACGTTGTAGTGTCGAAAAGATTATCGCTCCAGAATATCGATCCCAACATCGTGAGTTCGAATCATCGATTTAAAAAAAAATGTTTGACTGTTTGACATAATTATTATGCATCATAAGAACACGTTTGTGATGTGTTGACATTATTTAATGTTAAAATAACTGTTTAAGGAAAATATCAAATGTCCATAGATATTTGACCATCGAGTTACAGAACTTCATTTTGGGTTAACTACTCATAGCAAATTTAAGCCAAACAGATATCTCTTAAGACATGACAAATACAATAACTTGATATTTATTATACAGACACAAAATGAAATTCACGTGTTCAGTTTTTGAGAACTGATTAATGATTATTTTGATAGATTGTCATCATATAATAAAAAAAATAAAAAAAAATATCTGAACCTCTAGCTATACAGTGATTTCGTATGTTGGCAAGCTTTATTTGATTATTATAGTGTTCTATTTTTTTTTTAATGTATGCAATTATAATGAAATTAAGAAGATTTGACATCTCAAGGTCTACGTTAATTTGTCATTTTTCTCTTCTGTTTGATGTTTCAATGTTACCTCGTTCGGACGAACTTAAGTACGCCACGTTCGTCAGTCCAAACGATGTTTCCGTGCCATAGCTGTTTTAATACATTGTTTTTTAGTTTTCTGTTCATTTTCATTAGTATACGTTTCAATTCAACATTTCACCTATTGAACTACTGATAATTGTCTTTCAATTAATGTTAAGCAATAACACATTGAGCCGTCATATACATAGAAATGTAGATACATGCATATTGGTTAGTGCACATAACTGTAATCATTTACTCTCCATTATATGACACACATGAGGGAATATTAGGCCTGTTAATGTTATCCAGACTCCAACACGTTGTTTCTGTCTCCTGCATTTACTTTTGCCTGATTAGCTTAAGCAGATTGTGTTAAAAATTTTTGAAAACATGTGAACCCCATGTGGTGCTGTATAACTCGAATAGGCTTATAATAACACATATTTGCTTATCGTAGAATGCAGACTAAATGAGGCTATATTATTACGGGCCAGGCGGTACTATGGTGATTTATATGGTAAATTTACTGCCACCACCGGTGTTTAGTACACCGGAACTTTACACTAGATTTGAACAACAAATCTAGGATGCTGTGCTGCAACCCAACTCAGATCTCAGAAAGTTTTATCTTGGTTTATTCTCTGTTTTAACATGTTTCGGTTTTATACAGTTCTTAGTTAATAAAGTGAAGACAAGTGATACGTTTTATGTGTTGCACCGTTTGATTGAATACTCTATAGTTGTGTCTGTTAGCATATAGTGACAGGTGGGGAAATAGACGTGGAACCAGAAACAACATAGGAATCTCACCAGGCTAATGAAAATCCATTTGAAATACAGCAAAATGTGTGGGGGTAGTTTCTAATGTGGCAATTTGGAGAAAAGAGCACACTCACCTCGCTTGTGTCAGTGAATACCACACCGGCATCAATCGAGGAGAGAGAAATATTTACACAACCAAACGGCAACACGAGAAATTAAAATGGTCAGCCTATCCAGCAATCAAAACTGACTCTTGTTGGACAGACAAGAAGTGCAGCTATCTCACGGGATAGGAAATAGAACAATATGACAGATCGGTGGATCCTGGAGAGACTAAAATCTACCATCAAATAACTGAAATAATCACTGTAATCTGAGCTGGGAACAATGGACTGAGGATAAGTTGGGCATGTACAATTCAACTGCTGCTCTGTAATTGTCCGTTTTATAGCAATTAATACAGTAAATGTAATTCAGTTCAACATAGTATTTATATATATTCAAATTATTCAACATCAATACAATACAATTCAAAGTCAATCAAGTAACAAATCTATGTTTACATAGTCGAATGTCAGGTTGTCTTTTATTTATCTCAGTTTTATTTTAAATTGTGAAAGTTACCAAGTAAAGCTTAGTGAAATGAATTTTACGCCAACCAGTTTATGAATACATAAACCGAATTGTTAGCGGGTCCTACTATGAAGCAAGTATAAAATAATATTACGCTGACCCACTTCAATATATGAAAGTGGAATGTCAGGAATACTGCTATGTCCAACTTAAGTAGCAAAATCCTATAAAAATCATATCTCCTAACAACCTAACCAACAAACAGAATAAGTGGATGGGCGAGTGTGGGCTTAGGGTGGCATGGCATGGTAAGTTTTATTTCAGCAGCAACAGTAAAGGAAATAAAAATAATTTTGAACTAACCAAACTATACAACTCTAGTCTGAATGTCAGTAAATACCAAATAAACTCTCTTATTGAGTAAAATAAGAAAACAACTTGTGGAAATGTTTAATCCGAAATGTAATTAACCTGAAATAATTTCCGCCCGAACTCATTAGACTACTAATGACATGTCCGGATAAAGAAAATAATAAAGAAGCCAAACAGCAGAAAAGTGAATCAAAATTACTAAAATAGAACCCGACACATAAAGAATACTTTATGCGAATTTCGGATCTATAATTTATCCAATTTAGCTTCGACTTCACAATAAAACATTGTGAAACTGTCAAAGAGAAAAATGCCAAAGAAATAAAAATGTTCTTATCTTAAAATAAACTTTAAACTTTCAAACAATTCCTAACTAACCTATTGAAATGTAAGAATATCCGAATAAATTATCCAACCGCGTGGTACACTCAACCTGCACCAGCGTAAGAACAAAATAGTAAGAACCCC